>JAXFYN010000964.1:0-69273 GCA_036172215.1 Camellia granthamiana
GCACTGCATAATAGAATTCAACACAGAAAGCACAAGAAATCGAACTAAAGATATAAGGGGAAAAAAGAAAAAGAAAAAGAAAAAGAAAAAGCAATTGAAATACCTTCAAAACTTACGGCATGTTTTTAACTCGTACACAGTTTGAACCTCCCGGTCATTGAGAAAAAATTCCATAAGTAAATATAAATTCTTATGTGGTGAAGTTAATAACCTAACAAGAAAGGCAACCAACGGGCTGTAAGTATTTCATTGAACAATATTCCTACAGTCCTAGGGCCTCAGACTTCATCCAAGGAAGTTCATAATCACCAAATGGAGCACCAAATTGCAGAGAACAAAGTCTGCAAAAGCACGTTCTGGTGGCAAATCCTGCAAATTTAATGACAAAATGTCATATACGAAAAAAAAGAATATTAGCGTAGTCAAAAACTTTTCTTTCTTGTTCATCCACCACACCGAAAAACTTTGCTCCTGTTGTAGCTTAGCATCACTCACACGACAGAGATTGTGCGCGCTAGGCCTTCTATCTATGCTTACATTTGCTAGCACCTTAGCAGAAGTAATCTTGGAGCATCATATTAGCGCATTGACACGGTGCTCTCAGACCAATAAGAGCAGTAGTCACATGATGGGTGAAGCTGACCTAATCCACCTTGGTCGGCTGAGTCCATCTCCTTCTGTGCGGCCTCATTGGTCAAGAGCACCATATGTACATGCTACCAAATAATTTTCCACAAAACACACAGGAAGAAAAAATAAATTGGGAATTGTGATATTGTTTGTGTTGGAGATTCATGTCGTATGATTTCATTTATTTCACCCTTCTTCCATATGGGCAAGTTCGTAGTAACACTTAGGAAAGGAATACATGAGGGAGGATTCCTCAAGGGAAAGCTTACCTTGAATTCCTTGTTTTCTTTGTTCACTTGGATACGGAGACAAACTGTTGTCAAAGAAAGAAACAATCAGTCTCAATAGCCCAAGATGTAAGAGAAAAATCTCCACCCAAAAATTAAATATTAATTCTGCTTACCAGCAAGAACTGCTGTCCCTACACAAGAAAGAACTCCCGAGAGAAAAGAGTTGAATGGGAAGGATCCAACAATAGCCATGTAAACTACCTGCTCATCAGCAAAATAAATATGTCAAACATGAAGTACATAACCAAGTCCTCACACCCAAAACAAAACAAAACAAAATTCCCACACACACAAACCACAAACAAAAAAAACAAAAAAAAAGGGAAAAGAAAAGGAGTTACTTTTCTAGTCTAGTCACAACAGGAAGCACAGTGGGAAATGAGTAAAAGGAGGTCTTCAGTGAACATTAATTAAATCAAATGCTGAATAGGAATAGGCCTACCTGATTTATAAGAATTTAAAATTTCTTCAACGTGTATTTTATTGCATCTCTATGTCTGCATACGCAAGATACCTTCTAACATTTCAATTATTATCATGCACTTCCCCCGTTGATTATCGTGATGCAACTGATGTTCCCACAAAACCACTATGGTTACACGAATATAATTGCTCACTGGGGCAGAAAGGGGAAACCTAGGAGACGATAGTAATATCTAACAAATAAATTTTGTTTATCTCAAGGAATCAGCATAATTTTCAGAATACGAGAATGAAGAATTTGGTCAGCTGTTTGCAAGGTAACTCGTTGGAATTACTACAAGAACCCTTATTCATGGCATCAGAAAATATCTTCGTCCCTGGTTGGAGAGGACTTGGAGAAGCAGCTGCACAACTCCAAGATATGAAACCATGAAGGATCGACATTTGGGCAGGCAGTAAGCAGAGGCAAGGCATCCCATAGAGAGAATCTACTAAGAATAATATGATGGTATACTAACAAAGAAGCCAAGAACTTCACCATTTATCATATGTCAGACGTGCTTAAGTTTGAAAACGATCAAGAGAAGACATCCAACAAACTTCAACTTTGAGTAAAATCCAAAACTAAATTCCAGAGAATCAGTACAAAAAACTGAATCCCAAAAAATCATTTAGTCAAAAGTGTTCAGTTAACTGATCATAAAAACAAATCAGATGGCTGGGCCATCAAGTAAAATTTACTAAAAATCATGTTAACTTCTTAGAAACTCCCAAACGAGGTCCTCAAATTTGATGTTATTAAGAGAAGCCTGCAACAATTAAATTCATATGATTGGTAACCACTTTTTAGGCAAGGTCCAACACTCCAAATAGATGCAACAATATAGTTCCAATCATGATTCATAGTATGAGTAAAAAGTCACGAATGAGCTATGTTACATGGACTCGGGTGCGAGTGTGTATCTAAAGGTTCGGACACATCAAATCTCTAAATAAAGGATACGTGGACTCAGCTAAAATGTACCCAAAAATTAGATACAGGTACGTTGATACAGCAAAAAGTATTGAAAAAAATTAGCAGAGGTCTAATCCTACTATGTTTTTTTCTTTTTTTATACTATTTTTTTAGGTGCTAAATCTGAAATTTTTATTTTTATTTTTATTTTTATTTTGCTGCAGAAGTTTGGCTTGGACAGGCTGAAATTAGTTGGATCGGAGTTTAATAATATGAAGAGTGAAAAGTTAGCCCAATTAATATTGTAACTATAAAGTATTGTGGCCCAAACAGTGATAAAGTTTGGGCAGGCCTGTTATCATTCTTTTAAAAGTGTGGACTGGCCCATTATAATTTTTCTTTTTAGTTGTTGATTAAAACAAAAGCTAAATCAAAAGTAAAAGGAAAAAGAAAAAGAAGATAAGAGAAGAATCTGCCAAGAGATAAGATTTTGACTGGAGAAGTCCTCTCTCTCCTTCGGCAAGGAATCCTCTCTCTCTCTCTCTCTCTCTCTCTCTCTCTCTCTCTTCGGTGATTGAAAGACTACGACCAACGTGAATCGGCATCTATTGCATCTGAATCTTCCCCAATCTCTGTTTTTCTTCGTCGATCTACCCAATCACTGGTTCACCTTCCTTGATCTGCAGTATCCTTTTGCAAAGTGCTGTGTCCGAGCCAAATTCCGCATCCGTGTCGGTGTCATGTCGTGTCGACACCAGTATTGGCCGGAAAAGGATGAGTCCGTGTAACGTAGCGAATGAGTATCAATCCATAAGTATCAAGCCTTAAGTCATAATTTAGCACTAAAAAGTTTTGCAATTCAAACATAAAGTGGAAGCAAAATTAAAAAGTGCAAGAAGATATCAGGGCAATACTGGCCATCGTACAGATGATAGATACAAAAAGACTACACAGGCCTTGTAAGAAATAAAATAATCTAAATCCTATACAAATTCCCAAAAATAAAATAAAAATAAATAAATTTCCAAACAAACTAGTGTAGGATTAACCTTCCCTGCAGTCCAACAATAAAGTACATCCAGAAAATACTCTTTAATCTGGGAACCAAAAGCTCCACGCCTTCATAATCAAACTTTTTCTAGAACAAGCTCTTATTCCCCGTTGTTGAACTTTTATGAGGTTCATATGAGATAACAAGATGTTGATGTCGTTTTCTAGAAGGGATACTAGACCCTCTCTATACTTTACACAAAAAGCAATAACCCATATGGATGATGATAGAGGGAAGCTAGCAACTTTATTAGCAACAAATTGAGTCGACAACCAAAAAGGAGAGTGCTTTGACATTACTGCTCCATATCCAGTGTCAATAGGCAGGCAATTCCAAAATTTAACCAAAATCTGCTAAAAACATGGAGGAAATAATTTGGATTTTCATGAATAATGGATTGCTAAAGAACTCTTTTTCAGAAACATATTCAAGTATCTCGAGCAGAGAGTATACCTGATCTGATAAAAGAGTGTTTGAAATGAATTTGGGCTGTATTATATGCGGTTCTTATGACTCCCAAAAATTCCTGGATACTTTGGTAATGTGACACCGTTTGAATTTCTCTTCTCATGCACATGACAACTATCAATAAACATTTAATTTTGGAAAGTATGGAGAGTGCATTTAGAATGGCTACTCCAGAATTCTCTTGCCAACTGATATTGTATCACCTTCTTCATCTTCAAGTTCTTCTAAAGATGCATTAAGCCAAAACTATACTTTCATATAATGAGCAAGGCTTATTTACCATGTCTTTAAGACAACCATCTGGTACTGCTAACAAGGGAGAGGTTTAACAGCCAACAAGACCCTACCTTCTTAAACCTCTCTGATGAGGATTTCCATTCCCTGCCATGTTTCTCTCTCAACTTTCTATATCTAAAACTCACTCTCCGTACATAATAAAAAATGGGGGAAAAAAAAGAAAGATGAAGTCCTTGCTCCTAGCAATGCTTATTACTCAGGCACTACGGCTTCATATTAAGATTTGCACAAGACATCAACAATCAGACCCATGCCACCCATCAACATCCTGTCAAGATGTGGAAAGAAAAAACTACTCGAGTAATGAAACATGGAAGGTTTGTATGATTTGGAAAATCTAGTCCAAGAAAAACAAGTAAAAGCTTGAACCGAGATTGGAATTACTTTGCCAGACAGATAAAATGCAGATAATTTTTTTCTATTAAATAAATAAATAAAAATTCTCACCACAAAGTTGTGTAGCTTCATGATTAAACTGGGTGATGAAACTGGGAAGCTCTTAGTTACCCTAACAGGTTGTGTAGTATATACCTAAAAAGTGTCTATAATAAATATAGGAAACCTTTGCCAGTGGGTAAGTCGTGGCAACCGACAAAATCTAGATGACGATTGTTATTTAATATGATATAATACATTAGTTTTTGGTAAAAAATAATGAACCAAGAAGCACAGCATGATAATTTTGGTATCATTTATCGGATCAAACTGTTGATAAAATGAGACATCATCAAAATCCATTTGAATTATAAATAAGGTTCGAAAATGTGGAATTCTCTCCAAAGTCAGCTGGAAATTTAGAAGTCAAATCAGGTCAGAATCAAGCCAGACAATAGTTGTCCATCCATTTACAAATGAAAACAAAAATTCTCATAATTTGCCCCAGCAAATTTTGCGAGTGAATCTCTTCTCTGCTCATACACATCCCTAATCCAAGTAATCCAGCTAACAACAAACACAATTATCAGAACAAAAGTAAGAAATATCAAACTATAGCACAACCAAACCTAATCAAACAACTCAAAAATTGAATCTTCAGGAACCGAAACGGCCAATTGGATCAAGCTTTCGCAAACACTAATATCACAACTATACATACACAAATAACAAGTGGAAATCTTTAAGATTCGTCGATAAGTACCTGAATCAGAGCAGTGAAGACCGCAAACATCACGTACAGATCGATGATCTGCAATAAAATAGTAATTTGTTTAGGGATTTGATTGTAAAGTACATTCCAACAATCAATAGAGAGTCTAAATCGATTCATGAAGATAGACCTTGAGGTTTGTGGGAGTGGCTGCATAAGCAGAACGGAGCGAGTGGAACAGTGCTTGAGCGTCCTTCGTCGTCGACGATTTCACCATTTTCGACCTCTCTCTCTCTCTCTCTCTCTCTCCCCCCTTCCTCCTGTTTCTCTCCCTTCTGTATCAACGCAAAACCCTGGCGGAGCTGAGTAAACCAGGGAAATTCCAATACACCATTATTTTTTGACAGATTTTACATTGACCTCTCGAGGTTTGAAAAAATACAATTAAGGCCTTATTTGAAAAGTTTGATTATTTAACTTTTTTATTATTTTTACTTTATTAAAATAATTATTTTTGCAAGTTGGTTAGATTTCTTTTGTAATTGATTTAACAATTGTGAAAGAAAAAAAGTGAAATAATTATGAATTTGATGTAATAGTTGAGTTGTTTTGAAAAATTGGTTAAATGTTTTTTTTTTTTTTTTTTTTTGAAAAAACGTGTACAAAAATATAGAGATGGCTTGACCTAAAATATGTTGACTTTTAGCTAAGTTTTCAAATTGACCCTTTATCTTATTGACTATTTTAATTTATTTTATCTTTTAGTGAACTATTTTAACCTAACCATTTTTCCAAACACCTTCTAAATTTCACAAGTTTGTTGTAATTACATTGAGCTCGTTTTAATTTGAGAATGGCAGGGAATGGCTACTATTATCCATATTTCTCTATATTTCATTTTGTGGGCTCCATTATATGCTTGCAACAATAATATAAACCGTTCATTTCGTATATCCAACAATGAATATGAGTTGTATAGAAAATCATTTTCATCGGGCATCACTACACATATGAAATAATTACACTTCGTGTTTTTAAAATTGACAATGGTTATGAGTTTAAACTTAAACAATTTATTTTATAAAATCAAAATGAGATTTGTTTACATATTTATTGATATCTAACAAAACTAATTCTTTGCATATATGTCTTCACTGTGATATTAATGATATAAATAGTTTGGAACATTGTTGTGGGCTTATAGTGGAGCCTACACAGTGAAATATTGAGGAGTATAGAGAATAATGTTACTATAGCTCAAACTTTAAAGGGAAAATTATCGAAAAATCCCATAACTGAATCAGTAACAACATTTAGTCCCACCAATTTACATTTGCACTGGTAGATCCCATCAGTGATAACGTGATAACCGCTAGGTCCTGGTTTGATTTGAATTATACTGTTGTGGACGTTTGTACCCTTTCCTTTATATGGGTCATACAATTTCAGGGATCACATCCTTACCCCATCCCGTTACACTCACACACACACTGTGAGATTTGGTGTTTTTTATTTGGGTGACGTAGGTGACGATTACGATTGTGTTGTTGGTAGGTGGGCAGGAATACAGCAGATCGACTTTGTCGACGTGGTACACCGACTTGACGATGTTCACGCTAGAAGCAACAATGGCGGACTGTCACAACAATGGCGGACTGTGTGAATTCGCCGGAACAGGCGATCGGATTCTGCGTGAACCCAACAAATGGTAAGGTTCATGTCTGCGACCCCTCTCATCACGTGCCATCGATTCCGCTGCAGTTGATGGATCAGCATCAAAAGCATGAGAACGAGATTGAGGAGGGAGAGAGTGGGGATGATGAGGAGTTTCGAATTCTAGGGCATTCAATGTTTCTGAAGAGGAGGAGGGATGGAGAATCGGTGGCATCGTGTTCTTCGTCTTCGAAACGGGTTTCGATCGAGCGGTTCGAGCTTCACGGTCTCAAATCGCGACGGAGTGCAGTGCGGGCTTGGGGGAATCAGTCGCTCTGCGTTGCAGACCCGGATGTTTTTTGGATTATGGAGAAGGAAAAGCAGAGGCAATTCAAAGGGATCGAATTGATAGCTTCAGAGAATTTTGTGTGCCGGGCTGTGATGGAAGCTTTGGGGAGCCATTTGACGAACAAGTACTCGGAAGGAATGCTCGGGGACAAAAAAAAAAAAGTGTGGAATCGGAACTGTGGAACCAGATCTGAGATTGATATTGAGAACCAGAACTGTGAATCGATGAGATTGAGAACGATAATCGGTGGAATCGGTGAGGTTCACGTCGAATTCACGTCACAACCCACGTCACAGAAAAAGAGTACTATTACCTTTTTTTGGAACGTGAACCTCACACACCCCTTCCCATAAATACATGCGGGTTTACAAACTCAAATTAACACTTTAATGGCAAAATAGTAAACAAACAACCCAAAGGACTAAACGGTTTAAAAGAAAATAATTAGGACCACATGATCTACAAGATAATAAAATGAGATTTACTGGTCAATTCCCCAACTTTAAACTTATTTTTTGAATTCAATAATGTAGCAGTCTAATAAAATATCTAAGGTAACTCTCCATTTCATATATTTTATAATCACTAACCAATCATCTCTTAAACATTGGACCTTAAAAATGGGTTTCAAAACTGGACTTTTATATCATTTTAAAAAAAAACTTAATTCACATAACACTTGATCATCTTTTCATAAAAAAATGAATACATTGTAATGTATATTTTATCTTGGTATCTTCATACTATCTGCAATAAATTCAGTCTCATTAATCTTATTAAAGGTAAGTCAGTGTAATTATATAAAAAATATGAAATTTATTGTATTTTATCCAAACAAGTTAGTGTAATTTTCCATTTTTTTTAATTTCATTCATAAATTATAATTTTCATATATTTTAATCTGAAGTTTATAATATTTTGTTTATGCATATATCAATTGGAGATGATAATAAATAAAATTATTTAAAAAATTAAACAATTTAAACTATACAACAAAATATTTAGCTTTATTATAATTTTGAGCTAATTGCACCTCGCAATCAATTTATTTGGTTTTTGTTTGTATGTTTTAAGTTGTCTAAATTATTTCTATCCATCAAATTGTAATTTAACAATTACTAATTTATTCAATTATTTTCAATTAGACTACATGGACATAAATTCACAATCTCATGATCTAAATAAAATAAATCAATAGTTTAGAGATGTTTAAAAAAATTTGTGATAATCTAAAGGATAAAAGTGAAGTTAACAGTTTTTATTTGTAATTTTATGGGTACAATATGCTTTTGTTAAGTATGGTGTTGGTCTCATATACATGAGAATGAATTTTTTATATTTTACTAGTCAACAAATTTGAAATATATATATTTTATCTTGACCGAGCTCATCATTTAGAAGGGAGGTATACTACCAAATTTTTCATTAGAGTGAGTGAAAGATGTTGATGGATATTACTTAATACTAAGGGTTGGTCTGAGATATTATAAATAAGTGTACTTTTTGATTTTTTATAAAATATAGGTTGGGTATGGATTAGATTTGAAGTAATATGGTAAAGAGGTGATGTGATTTAAATAAGATGATTTGACTTAAATAGAATAGTGACTTTTTGATTTTTTGACTTTTTTAGTATATGCCAAATAAAACCTAAATTAATGTGAAATTATAAATTTTGTTTAAAGGATCATATATTGATTTTAAATTAGTTTCACTTACAAATTATTTATTTTAAATTTAACTATTTTAATGATGCAATTTTATACTTTATCTTTGACAATTTTAATCTATTCATCTTTATAATCGATCCTTATAATTAATTTAGGCTAAATACAATCTGTCAATAATTTTGCTATCTCTATTTTGTAATTTTATTTTATTATAATTTCAACAGGCTCACCTAGGGATTTAAGGTTTGCATCCTTAAATCCAAGAAAGAATATATATACTTTTGAGATTTTTTTTTTTTTTTAAGATCCCTAATATTAAGATTTTATAAGATAAATGACATATAATATTTTCATAATAGTTAAGATCTCTCAACATTTCTACAAAGAAAATTTGACTCAGATAAATTTTACCCGAGTAAGAAAAATTTCACTCCGACTCAGAAAAATTTTAATTTTTATTGAGAAATTTCTCTAATTTCACAAAGAAGTGTTTTTCTATGATCATATCAGAAAATTTTTGAAATTTCTATGAGTCGAGACCGAAATTTACCTAAATCAGACAAAAAAAATTTGAATCAAATTTCTTCTGTGAAAATATCGAGGGACCTTAACAAATAAAAAAATATCTTAAATCTCTTCTGCTACACAAAGTTAGGGAAAAATATTTTACTAATTTTCTCTATATTTTTTTAGAAAAATTTGTCTAAGATCCCTACCTAACTTTTAGTATGAAAAGAGATCCATAATAATATTTTTTGATGCCTAAGGTTCCTCAATGTTATTTTAGTTTATAACATACCTATTTTATCCCTCTTTATAATATATGTGGTTTTCAAATTTGGAGAGTGAAGATTACGTTGTTATGAGATTACTTTGGGATGAACTTGGCGATCGATAGAGATTTTGATGATGCAGATTTTCGTGGAGATTTTATAGGGATTTTGTAGTCGTGTAGAAGTTGAAGTCTTGTTGAAACTCGGATTTCCAGTGGAGTTGAATCATATAAGTTTAATAATCAGTGTAAGTTTTTTATTTTTCATTTGATTTGTATGTAAGGACTCCAATTTCAGATAACTTTTTGTAGTGTATTTTGAATTAGGTTTTTATTTTCAGTTTTGATCAGTGTTAGAGAAAAGCCAGCCTAGTGATTTATTATTATTTTTTTATTTTTTATTTTTTGGATTTTTGAAGTTGATTTTTCATTCTTTGTTATTGACAATGAAGTTGATTTTGATTTTTGGAATTGATTTTCCGTTCTCTGTTACATGTTTATCAATGATGAGTTTTGTTCTTCGTGTTTGGATATCGGCTCTGTTTTTCTGCACTTTCCTAAGTTTTGTGCTCCGTTTTTTTTTTTGCACTTTTCATTTTTCTGCACTTTTCTTTGTATTCCAAAGAAAATTGTATGTTTGTTATTATAATCCAACGAAAATCACAGATAAAATTGTAAGCTTCTAGTCCAGTGAAAGTCACAGAGAAGATTACAATTTCATAACAGATCTTCTTTGTGATTTTTGTTAGTGATTGTGTTTAATAGTTAGCATTAATTTTGTTTGTGATTTTCTCTAGACTCATTAATTTTCTTTGTGATTTTCTTTAGACTCATTAATTTTCTTTGTGATTTTGTTTTTGTTATTTTGAAGGTGAATATAAGTTCGTAAATTTCTCTGGATTTTGATTCGAGTCCAATACTGCATAATCACACAGAGAAAATTGTAAGCTTGTAATCCAGTGAAAATTACAGAGAAGCTTATAATTTCATAATTGATCTTCTCTGTGATTTTTGTCTATGATTGTGTTTAATAGTTAGTATTAAATTTCTCTGTGATTTTCTCTGCATTCATTAATTTTTCTGTGATTTTGTTTTTGTTATCTTGAAGGTGAATTTAAGTTTGTAAATTTCTCTGGACTTTTATTTGAGTCCAGAGAAAATTATAAGCTTGTTATTATAATCCAAAGAAAATTATAATTATTAGAAATTTCTCTGGATTTTTATGTTGTTCTTGCGAAGTGTTTTTATATTGAACAAGTTATTTTTCATGTTTTTTCTTTCAGTTTAGATGGACAGTGCAGTGTTATTGTTGTGCAAATATGAGAACGATACTATTGTGATTAATGTTTCATGCGAATTGAATTTTGACATTTTGTGTAAAACATGGGAGAATTTGAAACCTGAGACGATGTGTATTTCATATTCTATTGTTGGCCATCTGAATTGTATGGTTCGAAATAATATTGATTTTCTGAATATGTTGAGGGTTGTTTGTGTACGTGGTGTTGATATAGTTGATGTTTCAGTTATGAGGTGTAGTGCATCTGATCAAGAGGATGAAGTGGAATCTAATTGGGTAGATGTCGTGCATGGTGAATGTAATAGGCTCTTTGATATTGAAAGGAATTCACTAAGGAATTCACTCTCTAAATTTTGTTGTCCCCAAGAAAAGGTGTTATTGTCAGCTGGTTGGCGAAATAATATTATGAGTGTCGGACAAAAGTTTGAGAATGGTGTGGTTGAGTTCCGTACTGTTTTATGCAAGTATGCTATTGGGGTTGGTTTTCAGTTTACGTATGTTAAAAATGACAAGCTGAGGGCTACGGCAGAATGGGCTTATAAGGAATCAAGGGGACGTATGTGGCGTTGTAGACACCCCATTTTTTACTGCCCTTAAGACTTGGGCGCCACTAATTGATCATTCAATGATGAATGTGTACGCTTGTCAAATGTTTGATGTCCTCCGCAAAAAACCTCAGTTTTGAGCTTCAAAAAACCCAAAAACCCACAAACCTTGTGTCTTATTTTGGACCAAAATAGTAATTGTTCAGGCCTAAGCATCAAGGGACCTGCAAACCCACTTTTTTGGCCTGAAACCCACTTTTTTGAGCTATAACTACTAGTGGGTTGCTTGCCACTTGTGTAAAAAGCCAGATTTTTACAAATGTTTGTTGCCAGCTGTTCCCATACTGCACCAGCTGTATGTATACAGATATTTCCAAGAAAGGCACGTGGTTTTCTATATATAGAGGACCTCCCCTCTTGATTTCAAGGTTAGAAAAATTTAGGAGTGAGAAAATATTTTTGGAATAGCAAAATTCTCTCTCTGTAATTCTCTCTCTCTCTCGCTCTCTTACAACTTGCATAGCCTTTGTCTAAAGACTCTAAACCAAACCTAGAGAACTTCTTGCTGAAATGATTTGAGCTTGAATTTGAGCTCTTAAGGCACTTGAAAGTGTGAAATTGGTGATTTGTAACTCAAAGAAGCATTCCTCTTCAAGAGGTATATCTTTTAGTCCTTTTGTACCATCTTTACACCACTTGTTTTCTATCATTTCTTGCTATATTTGAGTTGTTTATTACCTGTATTTTTGGGCTGAAACTTGTGGTTTAAGGCCATTTAAGGTTGAAGGGTTGATAGCCCTTCTTTGAACCTTGCTTCTAAGGCATTTGCCCTTGTGTTTCCCACATTCTCATTAACTTTTTTTGAGCTTTTTACCATTGATTTTCAAAAGTTTTTCAGAGGTAAAAATCATGTTTTGAAGTCCCAAAAGTGGAGGAGTTAGCCTCTCCTCCTTGTGCCTATGTGCTAGTATTAATTCCTCAATATTTTAACTTATTGTTTTAGCTATTTTTGTCTTCATTCCAGCACTTTTTTGGACTATTTAGGATTGTTTTTAGTTGTTCATTGCATTTATGCCTTGTATTGCATGCTTGTAGTATAATGGTCCTCATAGGTTTGGAGGTTTAGGCCTTAACCACCAACCTATTTGAGTTGATAACGTTTATTTCTTACTTTCTATACTTATTTTCATCTCTAATCATCTCTGCAGCCTCCCTTATTTCTTGGCTTTTTCTTTGCTTTGAAAGTTGTATCAAGCCAAGTGTTTGTTTAAGCATGAGATTGAGGTATTATGCTTAATGGATTAATCCCTTTGGGGGTTCATTACCAACGGCATGATACTTCTCTCATGCCTAAAACAACTCTTGGTTTGCTACTCCTTTCCATTAGAGGACTTAATCTTCACTTTCGGACTCAATTGATTAACGAATGGATGGTAATTAAAATGAAGTAATAAAATTTGGACTAAAAATGATCCAAGATAGTAAAATCAACTTGGGTTCAATCGAACGTTAATTGAACCCATTGAATCTTGAGTCGTTTCATACTTGTTAGTGATGTAAACAGTTCAAGAGTCAATGTCAACCATTTCCCTTGATCAATCCATGATAGGGAGGGGGTTTTGAGAGTCTTTAAATTGTGCATTTATTGAATTATGTCCCTTGATTCATAAGTCATCACGCAATGAAATTGCGCCGATTAATGATTTGCAAATCAAGCCTACTCCTCATTTGACCTGTTTAATGATAAGGAAAGGCAAGGTGAACAAACATCTCCTGAGAATACTTTGGTTTGTGCTCTGTTTGTCTTCTGTTGCTGCAGTAAAGCACCAAAATCAATGGCTAGCAGACCATTTGTAACAACCCCGACCCATGATTAATGTTAACCCATGATTTCATATGTCTAATAAGTTATTAAGACCAAATTCTAAATTAATTACATGTGTGTTGCATTATTTGTGTTTATATCCGTTTAACATAGAAAAATCTGTTCATGTTTCTGTTTTGGTTTGCGAATTGAAGGCCTTATCGGCATCCGATTTAGAAATTGACTTGGTTTGTGTGTTGAATTGAAATTTTAGAATTTTATAGTAGGTTTAATTGAAATTTGATTCGAAATGATTAATTTAAATAATTTAATGACTACTTGATTAGTTTGATCAACAAATAATTACACTTTTACCCAAGCCTATATAAGGCAAATTGTTGACTCAAGACTATTATATACATTTTCATTTACTTATCTTTTGACTCAAACATGAAAGAGGAGAGAGTATAAGAGTCGGGAGAGGAACTTCACCAATTTAAAGTGAATTGTAGGAAATTTAGAGGGAAAATCAAGAATTGCTCAACCTTTGAGAGAAGTTTGGCTCCAACACTTGCTAGCTCAAGGCTTAAGGTAGGAAATTCAACTCCTTAAACATAAATTTGAATTACTTAGTGCAAGAATTCAAGAGAATTAGAAGATTAAGCATGGGAATTAAATTAAGAATGTAGAATGAAAAATTAATTCATGCATGCATGCATAATTCATGAATTTTGAGTTTAATTTACAATTAATCCATACATGCAAGAGGACATCTTTGTTAAATGTTGAGAGCTCACCATAGTTTTGCACTTACAATTCCAAATTACTCATGTTTTGAAAGAAAATATCTTATAGCATTGCATGTATGTTGTGTATACAAAATTTCAAGCTTGGTTTTGAAGAATTGATTTGGCTTTAGGTTTTGATTTTGTGAATTGATCTTCATTTCATATTGTTATACAAGTTTCTAAATATTTCCTTAAGTTTTTGGCTCAAAGGAACTAAATTTGTAGCTTTGAAGTTGAATTTGGGAGCTTGGAGGTGAATCTGGAAATTCCAGAATTCAACCTCTCCACTCGAGCGCTAGATCCTACACTCGAGCAGCCACCTTTGTTTTTGCATCTCTGCTTGAGCAACCAAAAGTTCACTCGAGCGTGAAATGCATGCTCCCAAAAGTTTCATGTTTTTGCAGACCGCTCGAGCAGCGAGAGTTGTGCTCGAGCGGAGACATGAGTCTCACACTCGAGCAACCATCGAGCGTCCATCGAGCGTGAAAATCACATAACCAGTACTTTTTCAAAGCTTGCAGAACGCTCGAGTGGAGGAAGTTACACTCGAGTATCCCCTCACATTTTGCATGTTTGCTCGAGCAAAGAAAGCTACGCTTGAGTGGGGACCCTATTTTCAGAAATTTGACCAAGTGTTTTTCAATGCATTTTGGCATCCTCATTGCATCCTAGGCATTCCTAAGCCAAGATTAAGACATAATAATGAGGGTAAAATGTAGAAACACACTAAGAACAGAACGGAATGAGTTAAATATATTCCAACGTGTGTTTCAAATATGTATTTGTTATGTGTTAATGTAGGTCACGTGTCGTAAACTGTTTGATTAGTCTGTTCTATTTGTTTACACCCAAAGCCAACTGTAAGTAATAACTTAGTAAAGTTATATTCAATTTGATTTATTTTCTGTATGATGAATTAAGATCTGTTTTCTGAAATGATATGTTCTGTACAATGAATGATTGTCTAATTTCTGACAATATATTTGTGGCATCCTTAGCATCATGTGATATTTGTTAACTGTTACCCGATATCGGAGGTTCCATTATGGAACTTAATATGTCTGCACTCTATTACCCGTACCGGAGGCTCCATTATGGGGCTCAGCATATCTATTCTCTGTTACCCAGATCTAGAGGTTCCTTTATGGAACTGGTTACTCATAACCACTGTCTGTTCTGCATCTGTTTTGTATCTGTTCTGTTAGCGCTAATAGATGTACCACATATGATTAATTATGAATTCTAATTTCTGTATATGATTTGGACAAGATTATAAATATGGATCTACTTCTGTTTCTGAAATAAATATGAATCTATCTTCTAGAGTTGATATAAGACATCATTCATGGAAACCTTTTACTTTATTATTATTCACTGGGCTTCCGTTCACTATTTATATTATGTATGTAGGTAACCAGGCACGTGATTAGGGCCAGGGTTGATGGCCTAGGATTCCGTTTTGTCAGCCACCCTTTGCGCTTCCTAAGGAGGTTCCGGAACAAATCAAGTCATGTGGCCATGTCTTTTTGAACATTCAACACTTTGTTTTCTCTTGTTTAATGAGCAGTTTGTTTTTGGTTATCTGTAAACGGGGTGATGTATGATTACTGTACTTATGTGATGTCATGAGTATACTTATAAAGTTTAAAATTATTTTGTCTCATGTATGTCTGCACAGCTCAATGGACGTTGTATTTTGTATATTTACTTCCGCAGCCCCTTGATTATACGTCATTTTGTTCAAAGGCCTTTGGTAATCCAAGAATTACTGGCCGGTTACGGTGCTAAACGTATAAGGGCGGGTTTGGGTCATGACACCGCTTCTTCTGAATGGCAACCTACTATTAGTGGCCTGCTGGCCACTATTTTTGGGTTGCCGGCCACTTTTTCCAGGCAGGCAATGCCCTTTGTCCAGCAGAGCAGAGGCTGACATGAAAAGATATTCTCACTGTGCAACAGAGGCATTCTAGCAGTAGAACAGTGGGCTTTTCGGGTGGAAATCTGCGCATGCATGAGCATTCCTCGCTCCCCGAGGCTAATTAGTTAGCTTATTTACTTCTTTCATGTTGTAATTAATTAGTTAATTCTAATTTGTAATTAATTAATTAGTGTAATTAATTAGTTAGTTCCATAGAATAGTTAATTAATTAATTGGTTTTGTAATAACTAGCTAGCACAGTTAGTTTATTCGGTTTGTAATAATAGTTAATTCATTTTGTAATAGTTAGTTAATTAGGTAATTAGATTAGCTAGATTATTCATTCGGACCCTCCTGCGTAAGGGCCATGCTTGTAATAATGTGTATGTCTTCCAACCCCACGTCTTTCTCCCTTTTATTTACTTGCTCACGATGAGTAGTTAGAACATCATGTTTCTTTTAGCATACTCTATGTTTGCATCCACTTGTTTTGTATGCATCAAGGCTCAGTTCATAATTCTAACAATGCATTGTCGTTTAAATACTTCTTTGAAAAAGTGCTTAAACGGCATGCTATCAAATTGATTTACATGTCATAATTAGTAGTCGAGCTTATTAATTGCACCATATCGCATGTGTTGCATTAGCCATGTTGTATTAATTAGGAGCATGCATGTTTTCTAACTCTTTTGTTTCTTTTGGCTCGCTTTAGAGTACTAGGTGAGCATTTTTGTGCTTTAGTATATTGCATGAGTGTGATTGTTGCTATGTCTAGCCTGCTTGCCATGAGGCCAAGTGCTTAATTGATATACTTGCTTGAATTCCTGTGGATGAAAGCTAATTACTTAAATTGGAATAATTTGAGTAATGTTCATATGAGATCATTTTTTCAACTGGTACATATTCGTAACAATTTTTAAAAACAAACATGAAATGAAAGTGTTCCAATTTTTGCAAATTAGTCTATACTTGTGTGCGCATCACATAGTAATGCTAGCCTAATAATCGGAATAAGAGCATATAATGTAAATAAGATTCACATCATGATTAGTAGAGACCGATCTTTGATCGGGCAAGTAGGGTGCTCAATTAATGACTTTCCCCTCTCGTACCTAAGTTCCCGAGCCGAGACAATCTTGGTGATGACGGACACATGGCCTTTAGCACAAGTCATGGGTTTCCTAAATTTCTCAAAAATATTTAGGTAGCGACTCTGTATTTGGAAAAGTAGTCTATTTTTGGCATTTTGATTCAAAATCGATTTTCTAAAAGATTTGCTGAATTTGGACTCTTTTGTGTTTATCTATTTCATATTGCACTTGTGGAATCAGATTCAGAACCACGGGAGTCTGAACTGTAGGGCTAGTCGTATCCGAAAGGAGCACGAAAAGTCGAGCTACATGCGTGTACATGCTTCGGTTGAAAAAACAATTGGTTTCTTTTATATAAGAACTTTGAACAATGAACATACGTATGGTGTGGCAGTTCGTAGTAGTAAACATGGTATAATGACTTCCAGTTTAGCTTCTTGGCTGATACTTGAAGAGGCAAGTGCAAAACCTTTAACTTGTCTAGTGGATGTTATTAAAGAAATGAAAAACAAGTATGAGGTCTTAATCAGTTATAACTGTGGTTGGTTGGGGGTTGAAAAGCAAAATCCAGTACATATGGGGATTCTTGTTTGTCATTCGATCAATTTAGTATTTTGATGAGTTATTGAAGAACAATCCAAGTAGTCGTTTTGAGTTAGATTTTAAAGATAACAAGTGTTTCAAAAGAGTGTTTGTGGTTTTTCATGCATGCATTACTGGTTTCAAATATTGTCTGTCATTGTTGTTTCTTGATGGAACATTTTTGAAAGGACGATACAAAGGAGTTATGCTTGCTACGATGGGGAAAGATGGGAATGAAGGTAATTGTGAATATATCTAATTTTCTCTAAGTATGTGAATTTTCTATACACGTGGGAATTGAGTGAATTTTCTATTTTTGTGGTTATATTTTGTGATTGTTCTCTGACACTTTGAATTTTCTCTAGAGGTGACCACTATGTGAATTTTCTCTGGATGTGCCACTGTGTGAATTTTCTCTAGATTTGGTAAGTGTGTGAATTTTCTCTAGATGTTGGCACAATGTGAATTTTTTCTAGATATTGGCACTGTGGGAATGTTCAGCGAATTTTCTCTGGATGTGGGCACTGTAAGAATTTTCTCTGGATTTGGTCACTAAGTGAATTTTCTCTGGATATTGCTACTGTGTGAATTTCCTCTGGATTTGGTTGCTATGTGAAGTTTCTTTGGATTTTGGCAGTGTCAAATTTCTCTAGTTGTTGATTGTTCTAATTTTCTCTGCATGTGTATATCTAATATGTTTGTTCCTATTTGTTTTGTAGGTCTTTTTCTTATAGCTTTTGCCATTGTTGATGCTGAGAATAAAGACAATTGGTGTTGGTTTCTTGAACATTTATGTGAAGTATTGGGATTGGAGAGGGTGATAAGTTTCTTATCAGATCGACATTTTGGTATTGTGGAAGGAATTGCTAGGTTTTTCCCTAATTGCTATCATTGATTTTGTCTTGAACATCTAAAGAGAAATTTGATGGATAGGTTATTATGTGGAAACACAAATTTGGTTAGGGATACGATTGTGTCCAAATTTTCAGAATGTACATATGCGCCAACAAAGGCATCATTCCATTTCGTGTTAAATAAATTAAAAAGTAAGGGAGGAGACATTGTGAGTGTTTTTTTGAAAAGTTTACCATATGAAAATTTGAGTGATGCATATTTTGAGAGGAAACGTTATGGTGAAATGTATTCGAATGTTGCTGATTCGTTCAATTCATGGATACGAGAAGCTCAGCACTTGCTAATAACAAATTTAGTGGACATGATACGATTGCAAATCATGAATATGAGGTCTGATAGGAGGCTGGTTTCTAGTAAATGGAATAAAGTTCTCTGTCCTCGTATGGATAGTATGTTGGAGAAGGCTTTCATGGATGGGAGGACATGGAATATGAGTTTATCATCTGATAATGTGTTTGAAGTGCATTGTTTTCCTTCAGTTATAGTTGATCTTAGGTTGAGAACTTGTTCATGTCGAAAATGGAAAATAAATAGTATCCATATCAACATATTGTTGCTGCAATTTTTAGAAGTGGAAAGAATTTAAATTCATTTGTTGAACCATTTTTTCATGTTGATATGTATCGTCAAGCATACTCGTTTTCGATTGGGCCAGTTCCAACTGTTGAAAAACCTGTGTGTAGCATTGATGATGCTATGATTTTACCTCTATTGAGTAAGAGACCAGCTAGGAGGCCAAAGAAGAACAAAATTGCTTCTATTGAAGAGTTTAAAAGGGTGATGAAGTGTAGTCGATATAAGAATATTGGTCGCCATAGTAAGAGGACGTGCAAGGAACCTTTGTTAAATAGTTGAGGATAATACATTTTATTAATTGAATAATACATTTAAGGATGTTAGAGGATCTTATTACAAAAATAACGTGTCTGTTATGCGTTGTGTTTAATATTTTCTCTGAAATTTTTTCTGTAATTTCTGGATCAATGCACTTGTGTTTGTGAAACATACTTTGGGCAATGTGTTTATAATACAAG
Organism: Camellia granthamiana; assembly: GCA_036172215.1. Classification (NCBI taxonomy): domain Eukaryota; kingdom Viridiplantae; phylum Streptophyta; class Magnoliopsida; order Ericales; family Theaceae; genus Camellia; species Camellia granthamiana. The sequence continues at coordinate 19,623 of JAXFYN010000964.1, forward strand.
TCAAATTCATCCAGAGAAATTGACCAGTAGCAGAGAAAATTACTTTCTATATTTTGTTTTGTGAAATGTACTTTTTGGACAGTGTGTATATAATATCACTTAGATTCATCCAGATAAATTTTCCAATAGCAGAGAAAATTACTTTTTGTATTGTGTTTTTAGAAACATATTTTGGAAGTGCCTTTATAATACTAGTCAAATTCATCTAGAGAAATTTGCCAATAGCAGGAAAATTTACTATGTACATTGTATTTGTTGAAACATACTATAGGCAATGTATTTATAATACCAATCAAATTCATCTAGAGAAATTTGCCACTACAGAGAAAATTACTGTGCATTATGTTTTGTGATGTCAAATTCATCTAAAGAAATTTGCCAAAAGCAGAGAAAATTACTGTGTGTATTGTGTTTTGTAAGGTCAAATTCATCTAGAGAAATTTGCCAATAGCAGAGAAAATTACTGTGTGGATTGTGTTTTTTGAATTTGATGATTATTTTATACAAACACAGTGCATTACAAATTACATGATCATATAGGCACCCTCTTGGCACGGTACGAGTTAAATTTCTCTGTGAAATTTGGTAAGTGCATACCAGAGAAATTTCTTCAGACAATTTTCTCTGTGTGGATTGTAACGCCCTCGAAAATAAACCCATAATACATAATATTAACATGCGGAATTATAAGGAAATAAAGTATCTTATTTCATTCATCAGAGTATCGTAAAATAAAAACATCATAATAAATGCCCTATGGGCTTACATCTTGCCAAGCCAACACTTGGACACAATTCCATGAGTTCTAACTCAAAAACAAATAAAGCCCTAGGCTTGAAAGTTTACAAGTTATTCAAATAAAACAAATAAAATAAAGCGAGTCTTCGAATCCAAATCCTCACAAGCTAAGTCCTTGGAGGTAGTGAACCACCTGAACCTGAAAATGAAGTTCCCATATAGGGTGAGCCACAGCCCAGTAGAAAAATACTAAACCAAGCATAAGAATTAACTAAAGCATTAGCATTCGGTACGTAGTTAACACAAGATAATCAATTTCCAGTTTCATGACACTAATGTCTACGTTGTCTATGACGTATCGTCTATGACACAATACACTTTCCATTTATACAGACATGGCTCAGAACCTGGCCAAACAACTCAACAAGGATAACAAATCAGGTTAAACCTTTCTTATAATAAAATAAACACACAGGCTGGTGTTATAACAATCTCAATCAAATCCACTTCCATACTTCCCAACTGATACACATGGTGGTGATGTATCATATCAACAACAAATAGCAATATTGCTATTATCAATAAGCACACATATGAGTGATACTACTGGAGTCCATCCCCTATCTCCTCCCAACAAATCCGGTTTAGAGGTACATCCCCTATCTTCCCCTAAACCGTGGAGTTCATCCCCTATCTTCTCCAAACAACATGCATATGCAATGAAACACACAATTGCCATATACAACACATAATCAATACAAGTAATGTTCTGTATTAATTTAACAGTCCACATACGTGACTTAATTCCAGTTATACCTAAGCCACATGCAAGGTCTACAACAATCACGACTATCCTCCACCGATAGCCCAAAACAGTTATTTCTAAACAAGAAATAAATACAACAATGAATGTAAAATCCACATTCTCATAGGTAAGCATTTAAACTATCCAACTATATCATTAATCTCATAATTTTCCCAACTTCATGAATTTAACCCAATTCCACATTTTTCCCTTAAATTAATTATACCAATTAATCTAAGCCAAAACCCTAAGGTTTCTCCCAGAATTACCAAACTACCCCCACATACCAAAATACCAACACTTAGGATTAAAACGTATAAATGGAGTAGGAAATCCCTACCTCGAAGCAAGAACCCGAAGAGAAGAAGACGGAGATGATAGCCCAAACTCCAAAGTGCTCCAAATCAACAACCGTTCAGATTAAATGGAAGCCCTCGACCCACTCTACCTCTTTAATGAAGGAACTAGGTTAGATACTCACTCTAAATAGATGAAACCTAGGAGAGAAGATGAGTTGGGAGAGAGAAAACTCGTAACCTAGGGTTTTATAAACTGAAAGGGGCTGAAAAACTGATCTGAAACACGCTGCTGCGTATTTAAACTTGACAGGCCCGCTCGAGCGTACAACACACCGCTCGAGCGTAAAGAACAAAAACAAGGTCCGCTCGAGCGCAATGATAACCGCTCGAGCGTAGATTCCCCCATTCCAGAACCCACGCGAAGAACACACTACCCGCTCGAGCGTCAACAATACCGCTCGAGCTCAACTCGCTCGAGCTCAGAAATCCCGCTCGAGCGTAGGTATCACACCTGCAGAAGTTTTGCAGGGTTCAAAAATACTGGAAGTGTGCAATATCCGCTCGAGCGCAAGAAGGTCCGCTCGAGCGTAACGGCCAAAACTTCAAAAAATCTGGGGTTTGATCCCAGACTCAACCCACCCACTCGAAACAGGTCTAACACACCCTAAGACTCAAACAATGACGTTAAAGGATGACAACAACAATAATATGACAACGGAATCCACGGAACCTAAGTCCAGATACAATAATCAAATGGGAAAAGACCGGGGTCGCTATAGGATTGTGTTGGCAATCACCAATTGGCATGCATTATAAAAAAAATATATATATATTTAGCCATTGATAGCTATGGAATTTACATTAGTCAAAAAAAGATATATACATCTATGTCAAACATCATCATTCTTTTAATGTACGAAAAGAAAAATTGAAGGGTTATTCCTAATTACATTGTATGCATTGTCTTCCTTTCACTAGTGGGCTTTCACTATTATACTTTTGGTTCTTCTTCTGGTGGTATTTGAATTAGTTCTGTCCATGACCGGCCAACTTCGGTCACAAATCTGTCTCTCTATGATTTCTGCCCTTATCAACCTTACGTCTTGTGTCGACAATGCCAAGTTGATAGGTACATGGTTGATATATTGTTTCATTATGTAGCATACAAAGAAGTCAAAATCCACACTGCATACAAATTATAGGTACAGTTAGTGTTAAGAAACATTCAAATTAGATTATCTTATTTATAGATGTTGTATGAAACTTACGAATCACTGTCTTGTTGTAAAGCATTGTTAACATATTCAAAGTCATAATTTGTATTTTGTGAGTCTATCAATTTGAAAGAGGGTTGTGATTGTACCTTTCTTTCAAGGCAAGCTTTCAAAAAATTATCCACATAATCTTGTTACAAAAAAAATAATTTTTAAATAATAGAGAAATTTACACACAAATTAATGGGATTCTATGAAAATTATTATCACATAAACATTATCATGGATCAAAGAAATTTGCACTCGTTACCAATTGTTTTGCATCTTTGATATATTTGTTTTGTGCATCATCCCTTCTTGGCCTTAGTAAGTTATAGTACCTCCATAAATTGTCTTGTTTGTCTAAGACAAGCAAGGTCCAGTGATTTCCATCTGTTGACTTCTCATTGCCCCCGGTATTTATTGGGAAATGGAGGAACCTATAGCTCCTCTGTACAGTTTCAATATACTTGTCAAATAATGAGACTCGGAAAATTTGATTTTCTGTCATCTTGATGAAGTTTTGCAGCTAGAGAAAATCAAAAAATGATTATGAGAAGTTGAAATGACAGGAATTTCATAAATATACATACAAAGAAATTTTAAATGCACACAACTAGCCAGAGAAAATTAGACTAGTGATACAACTAGTTTCAAGAAGTATCTTAACAAGAGAAAGTAGTAAGTAAATTCCAAAAAAAATCAAATAAAACAGTACTAACATACTAAGCTTAATATGTGGAAAAAAAAAAAGTTAATTGTTGTTCTTTTCTCCTTTGGTCAGCAAATAGGATCTCTCCATAACCATCAATGACCTGAAAAATATCATTTATAATTGTAACATTGGTTTATAAAGGCTGATGAAAAATTGCAGAGAAATTTTGATGAAAGATTTACATTGTTGGCAATTTCTTTTTCCTTTATTAGGTTTCTAATATCTTCAAAAGTAATGAGATTCAACTCACTTGTCCATATTAAAGCCCTACAAGATGACAAATAATGGATTTAATAGTTGTTAATACAATATAACTTTGTAAATTGTTATTTATTATCTTGTATTTAAGTTGTTATACTTACTTGAGTCCAGATACATTTGATATGTGCTACAAAATATCTCTTACATGTTCTTTTACCAATTTTGCAACCGGTAGAGTTTGTGAAAAAACCCAAGATTTTCTTATGCTTGTTGGTTGAGACGAGACGTATTCATTGGCATCAAGTACTTCTTTGTCTTTGGTGGTTTGCTCTATTTGCTTTGCAGCTTGCTTTGAACCTCTAGTCACCTTCACAACTTTGGGATATTGAAAGTCTGGATCTTGCTGCTTTACTTTCCTTTCTTTTGCCTTTAAATTCTTGATCATTGATGTAGGATCTTTTTTCACTGTAAACAGTGAAAGTATCAGTAAAAGTTAAATTTCTCTGAAGTAACAGATCATATTTCAATATGTAAATTTATTTGATTCAATATTTTCCAGTTACCGTAAACTTTTGTCTTTTATTTTGATTGTTGTTTGTGTGCCACTTGTTCTTGCTGGGTTGTTGGTTCCACTTCTATTCCAACTATACACAATGAAAATCAAATAAGCAAATAGACAGAGAAAATCAAATAAGCAGTAGAAATCAAACTGGCCAAACTAATGTGGTCAGAGAAATTTAACTTCCAAAGAAAATTTTAATAAATAGAAATTTCTCTGAGTTATGTTGACGCAAGAACATAATTTTTTGTGGTTTAAGATTTCCACTGACCTTGGGGTTGAACTTGTTTTAGTCTATGGTAAGGTTGTGTTGCTAGTTGGACGGATAGCTCTTGAATTTGTTCATGCGATCTAACATTTTCAGTTTTAAGCTCTGAAATTGAACATCTCAGCTGTCGAATTATTTTTTTTATCATTTTCTTTTTGAATCTCCAGCATTCTTAGTTTCATTTGGTTTGTGTTATTTGGTTTGTGTTGTCTCTTTCTTGAAGTTCCAAGTTATTTGACGTCAAGGTTCTTATTGCAATGTCCTTTTCTTGAAGTAATTCATTCCAATTTTTGTCTTCTTTTATTTTGGATTTAGAAAGTGCCTTTAGTCGTTGATGTAGATTAGCAATTTGAGCATCCTTTGATTCTTCAGATTCTTGAGGTTAATGCATTGTTGAGCCACATATGCTATCATGATGTTGGTCTATCGGCTCATTATGTTTTTCTTCATCCATTTCCTCATTGTTTTCTTCTTTTTCTTTAGATTCAGTGCCTTCATCGTCTTCTTCTTCATTGTCTTCTTCTTCTTTCTGTTCATTTTATTCTTTGTCTTCTACTTCTTTATTTTCTTCTATAGCTTCCTCTTCTGCACTGCTTGCTTGATCTTCTTCTCCATTGCTTGCTTCTTGTTTTTCTGTGTTGCCTTCTCCTTTTTCATTCTCTCATTCTTCTTCAGATGACTCTTTTAATGTCTCCTTGAATTTAGCCAATGCCTTTTTTGATTCTTTCTTCTTCTTTTTACCAAGACAAAACTCCTCTGATGGGTTTTTCACTAGCTCCTTGTTATCTATCTGTAACAGGAGGCTCTTTTATTAAAGAAACATTAAGAATTCACTTAGAGAAAAATTCAAATAAACTAGATAAAATTTATCTATATCATACTAATGGGAAACAAATTTCAGAGAAAATTGTATAGGCCAGAGAAAATTACACAAAAAGGGACATAATTTTATGGGTTAGAGAAAATTATGAAACAAGTAACATAATTTAGATATCAGAGAAAATTAATTAGGGCATATAAGTTAATATTACTATAATTGTGGTCAGAGAAATTTGGATTCCAGAAAAAATTATGAAACAAGCAAGGACAGAAATAAACCAGTTGTAATCAAATGAGCAACATAAATTGAAATTTCAGAGAAAATTGATCTCAATCAGTCAAGGCACATAAGTTGTTCCATATAAGATATTGCATCGCAGAGAAAATTGATCAAATCAAGCAAGGAACAAGGAGGGAAACAAACCAGTGGTCAGAGAAATTTTGGAATTTCACTGAGATTTCAGTGGCGATAGAAATCTAACCTGTTGAGGTACAAGAGAGTGGACTGGTGTCTTCTGTAACTATTTGGTCAATCTTTACAGGTTCCACTTGGCACATCTTGGGAAGTCAGTTATGTTACTGTCTTCCGACTCAATGATATTCGTATGTTCACATAGCCAATACTGTGATGGAAATTGAAATAATTAAATTTTGCTAAACACACAAATTTGTAAGTATTATAACTATAAATTTCAATGGAAATTCTACTTACCAGCAATGCAATGACACACCTCGTAACTTTTTTTGGAGTTTTGTGCAATGTTATGATAAAATCGATCAATGTTGATGTGATTGCTTAGCCAATCATGCTGCTTCATTGATTCAAAAGGTTCCACGTACTTTATAAAAACCCACGCTATTGAATTCCACTTGTTGCAAAAAATAGGATGAGACACAAGTACAAGGTAACAATGATTGCTACATCTTTGAAGTCAGTTGGTTACGTGCCTTTCATTGATTTGACCAAAGCATTCTTAAGAACAGGACCAGTGAGCTTTGTGTCCTTTGGGTATCTTCTCCCTATGAATGCAGTTTTTGGCTTTTTTGAGTATCTAAATTACATGGCTCCTTTACCACCTTGCAAACCAAAAATCAAAGTCATGTCATTGGTTGTAAAGGTCAATTTCTTTTTACCAACTATGAATGCTTTCGTTTTTTCATTGTAACATTGGATTATTCTAACTACGTCATCATCAGATTTCCTAGATTTCCTTGGATCTATCCTTCCAGTGGTTAAAGCTTGGATCAAATACCAGAATTGGCTCTTTGAAGCTCTTCAAGTTGGTTTGAATTGAATTTAAGTGTTTGAAAAAAGGAGACAACAAATGAGATGTTGGATCGATATTGAATGTTGTAATGAGCTCTCTTTCTTTGGAGTTTAACAGGCTTTTTCTCTCTTGAGCTTGAGTCTTTTGAAGTTTGGGTATTCATCTTGATGCTAGTTGCTTCATCACCTTGGACTTGTGTGTTTTGGCGAGGAGTTTGTGGTGTTTTGCTGCTTTTTGATCTAAGATCATAAGAAGATTCGGAGAGTTTCTGTTTCTTTCTCGGTGTTTTGCTACTTCTGTGTTTTGCCATTTCTAGACAATGAAAACATAAAGATGTCAGCATTAAATCCCAGAGAAAATTAAACATGCTACAAAAAATTGAGCATGTTAGATAAAATTACACATAAGGGAGAAAAATAAAGTGGTCAAAGAAAATTAGACACTTAAAATTAAATGTCAGAGTACTAATTGTTTTCCTGTGAATACATCTAGTGACATAAAATTTCCATTCCTAGATAAAATCAACAAAGTAACATAAACATGCCAGAGAAATTTTCAATGATTGTTAAAATTATATATAGAAGTAAAATATAGCTAGAGAAAATTAAAAAAAGAAACATATATCTAGTAAGCAGAGAAAATGAATATGACAGAGAAAAGTAAACATGGCAAGCTAGAGAAAATTTCCATTCCACAATTAGCAAGATAAAATAAACAAAGCAACGTAAACATGCTATAGATAATTACACAACATTGAAATCAAGAATTGAACAAAATAAACATACCAGAGAAATTTGCAACATGGTAGACAGACACAAGGGAGAAAACTAATGTGGCCAGAGAAAATTATAAATTCCAAAGAAATTTAGACGCAGACAAGAGAATACTAAGTGTTTCGTGTGGAATATATACGGCCACAGCTAATTTTCATTCCCAGAGAAAATAACCAAAGCAGCATAAACATAACAGAGAAATTTTCAAAAATTGCTACAAATTACATATAGATGTAAAATATAGCCAGAGAAAATTTAAAAAAATATGGATGTTTGGGTTAACTTTTTGACTTTTTATGGAAAAATGTGTAATAAAAAATTGTGAAAATTGGTTTTTAGAGGAAAATTTGAATTGGGAGTTGTGCAGCCGTAATTGTTGACTTTTGGTGAATAGTGTTAACTTTTTAACTTTTTGAGTAACTTTTTGGCTTTTTGGATTATTTGGCTCTTCCCAAACAAGGCCGGCCTTGTTTGGGAAACAAATATAAGTGCACTTATTTCATCTTTTTATCTTTTTTGGGTCACATCAATCAACATCTCCTCTCTACTTTTTCTACACATAATACAAGAAAAGTCAAAAAGTGCACTTATTCTAAACTTCCCAAACTTGGCCAAAGAAATTTACATACATAACCAGAGAAAATTAAACATGATAGAGACACATAAGGGAGAAAAGTGATGTAGCCAGAGAAAATTATAAATGTCAAAGAAACTTAGCCACAAACAAGAGAATAACATTACATATAGATGTAAAATATAGCCAGAGAAAATTCAAAAAAGAAACATAAATTTAGCAGGCACAGAAAATGAAAATGCCTGAGAAAATTACACATTCCAGAGAAAATTACACATTCTAGAGAAATTTATAGAGCAGAGAAATTTACAGACAAAATCACACAAAAATGTTTAAGAATAAGATCAAAATACGGAGAAATAACTTTTTTCAAATTTATGTAATTTTTTATTACGAAATTGAAACCCTAATTAATGGAAGGCTAATATAAAATACAATTAACTGTGTTTCTAGAGAAAAACTAGTTGGATTGTATAAAAACTTACCAGAGTTAGGATAAAACACTAATTATGAACTAATATGCCCTGAGATGAATATGCAATGTGACAAAGACGAACTAAGATGACAATGAATAGTGAAAACGGGTCAAAGCAATTTGTGAAGAAGGAATGGGGAAGATTTTTGCAGAAGATAATGAAATTCTAATGTCGATAGTGAAGATGATATTGAAACCCTAATTCTGCTGTTCTCTTGCTCGTAAAGATGGTTGGATGTTTGGAATGGAATTCAGTCGTCGGAATCCAGTTTGGTTTCTCTGTTGATTTGTGAAGGGTATTTTGGTCCATAAAAGAATTAAAAATGTGCGTGATATAGTTGAGGGACCTGATGCATCGCCCATTTTTTGGGTGTCCTTTATCCTCTAAATTACTATTATTAGGGACCATAAAAAAAAATTCCCCTATTTTTTTTTGGAGGATAGCAGGAAAACTATTTGGTGCGTAAAAGCTAATAAAAATATATATATCTATATCTATATCTATCTATCTATATCTATATCTATATCTATACTATCTATATAAGCAAATGTAGTGGTTTCTTAAAAAATTTCAAACTCTCAATCCTAACATCTCATGAACCTCTTTCCTACGTGGCACATTTATTCTTCTCTCATTCTATTTTCCTATTTTTTCTTATTTTTTTTATATTTTTTATTTCACTTTTTAATTACTTATGGCATGGATATGAAAGATTTTCAAAATATTTAAAAATAAAAGATGAGTTTGACTCTAATTCAAATTTCTTCATCAATTTATGTCTTACCCAAGGATATTTCAAAAAAATAATAATAATAAATTTATAAATCTCAAAACCTAACTTCCATGACAATATGAAATTAGGCAAAAAGATTGGAGAACAAAAATGACGTTGTAGATAAATTAAACGGGTGATTTAACCAATTATGCAATATTTTTGGCATCTTATGTAAAAAGAAGCACATGTTTTAAATCTCATATTGTGTTTTTTGCTCTCTTTTACTTTTGCAATTTATCTAAGTTTCTCTTTCTATATTCTTATAATTTATCTTCAAATTTACACTTGATTTTTTTTTTAATCTTTACTTATATTTACAGATATTTACAGGATCGATTCTTACTCTTGATTTTCAATTAAGTTTATTCTTTTTTTATTTGATTTTTACTTTCTATATTCTTATAATTTTGGATTCTTTTGTATTTTAATTAAGTAGCTTTAGAATACAAAATTTGATTAAAATTATAGGTAGTAGACACAAAATAGAGTTAAAATTTGTATAATAAGATAACATAATTGCTTATTTTTTAACTACACAAAATTTAAATTTTAAAAAATTACTTAAATCTTATCTAATTTTGAACATACTACCTCAGTTTTGTTTTAGTTTTTTTTACAAATTTTAAAAAATTATAAGTGGCGTTTCATTCTTATCTAATTTACTCTCAATCCTAACATCTCATGAACCTCTTTCCTACGTGGCACATTTATTCTTCTCTTATTTTATTTTCCTATTTTTTCTTATCTTTTTTATAGTTTTTATTTCACTTTTTAATTACTTATGGCATGGATATAAAAGATTTTCAAAATATTTAAAGATAAAAGATGAGTTTGACTCTAATTCAAACTTCTTCATCAATTTATGTCTTACCCAAGGATATTTCAAAAAAATAAATAAATAAATTTATAAATCTCAAAACCTAACTTCCATGACAATATGAAATTAGGCAAAAAGATTGGAGAACAAAAATAACGTTGTAGATAAATTAAACGGGTGATTTAACCAATTATGCAATATTTTTGGCATCTTATGTAAAAAGATGCACATGTTTTAAATCTCATATTGTGTTTTTTGCTCTCTTTTACTTTTGCAATTTATCTAAGTTTCTCTTTCTATATTCTTATATCTTATCTTCAAATTTACACTTGATTTTTTTTTTTTAATCTTTACTTATATTTACAGATATTTACAGGATCGATTCTTACTCTTGATTTTCAATTAAGTTTATTCTTTTTTTATCTAAGTTTTACTTTCTATATTCTTATAATTTTGGATTCTTTTGTATTTTAATTAAGTAGCTTTAGAATACAAAATTTGATTAAAATTATAGGTAGTAGACACAAAATAGAGTTAAAATTTGTATAATAAGATAACATAATTGCTTATTTTTTAACTACACAAAATTTAAATTTTAAAAAATTATAAGTGGCACTTAAATCTTATCTAATTTTGAACATACTACCTCAATTTTGTTTTAGTTTTTTTACAAATTTAAAAAAATTATAAGTGGCGTTTAATTCTTATCTAATTTACTCTTAGTCCTAACATCTCATGAACCTCTTTCTTATGTGGCACATTTATTCTTCTCTTATTTTATTTTCCTATTTTTTCTTATCTTTTTTATATTTTTTATTTCACTTTTTAATTACTTATGGCATGGATATAAAAGATTTTCAAAATATTTAAAGACCCAATAAGTTTTTAAACCCTTAATTTGTTGTCATTTTTTTTTCATCTTATTTTTTTTCATCTTTTTCATCTTATAGAATGACCCAATAAGTTTTCTTTATTTAGGCACGCAACTAGAACCCATTTCCTGAACACGTGTTCAGGAAATAAACCAATCATGTTTTTTTGTTTTGTTTTTTTATTTTTTGGTGTGAGTTTCTTGGACTCAAATCAATTATGATCATTACACGCGTTTGATAGAATGACCCAATAAGTCATATTAAAGTTTGATAGAATGACCCAATAAGTATTGCAAATGTTTATTGGTAGAATGCCCCAATAAGTCATATTAAATTTATATACACCTCAAAAGCTTTTTAACGATATGCATCCAAAGTTTTAATCATAGTAGTTCATAATCTTAAAAAAAATATCATAAATCCTCATACCTAAGGCCACTTAAATTTATAATTAAACATCACAAAATTTCATAACCAAAACCACCATGGGTTATAACCATAAAAACTACAAAAAGTCTAATAACGAAGTTCATCATAAACACCATGTGTATCAAAGAATTTTTCAACGTTTATTTTAATTTACTCTTAAAAATTATTTGTGATATAGTAAGTTTTAAGCTTGGAAAACAGAGTCTTTTGACAGGGCATTCAACATTAAACCTATAGTTCTGAATGTAAGTTTAATAATTCTTTTGTTTCTTTTCTATTTTTGTTGGTAATCAAGTTATCGATAAATCAAGGTGAACTTGCTTTGCATCTCATGAAGAATTATTCATTGCTCATATAGTAAATGTTTTCTTTATTTTGATCTTATTTTGCTCTCATGTTTATTTTTCCTTTTGATCTTATTTTGCTCTCATGTTTTATATATTCACTATTGTATTTTTATCTTCATTTCATTTTTATTTTAGCCACTTGATTTTTTATTTAAAAAAATTCCCCCTTTCCATTTGCATAAAAGAGAATATGAGCAATGAAGCAAAATAGGACTGGTAAGTAGTGGAAAAATTGGGAGTGGAAGGAACTTTGGAGCAGTGGCCAATAATGTAGCTCCTGATAAAAAATAGTACTGCTAGAACTTTTTATTTTAATTTTTTATGGTTTGCTTCAACCATCGGGTCACTTTCTTCCATAAGTCGGGTCACTTTCTTCCATAAGTTTGGTCACTTTTTTCCATAAGTTTCGCATTCTTTTATTGGTTTTCTTTATCTTTTTTGTCCAAAGTGTATTGTGGAAGTCTCAGTAGCTTTACTGTGAGTGGTTTTGATGGATGTTAGAGTAGTGGGTATTTAAATAGAATGAATGTCTGAGCATCATTTAGTGAAGTGGGTATTCGATGATCACATAGTTTTTGTTTTCTCCTAAAATACCCTTTTCTCTATTTTGTTTGTTCTCCTAAAATACCTTTTTCAAACCTTAGAATCATATCCTTCTATTTATTTTTGTTGTGAGTTGGGTGTTGCCTTTCTTGAATTGATCATGACGTGTTTGAAGCTTTTATTTCAACAATGTGATTATGGCAGTGGAGTTTTGGTTTCAAATGTTGAGTTTTGGTTTCTTTTGTGAAACACCCACATCTTATTAGCATTTTTGGAGGAGTTTGATTATTTAAAGCTCCGTTTTTTAATTTTGAAGGGACATTTGTCTATATCATTTTTGATGGTGATGATTTTAGCTTATATAGCTTTGACAAGGCATTTGATTCAGTTTACAATTCAATTTAATAACGAAACTGTACTGTTCAAAGTTGCAAGCTCATCCCATTTGAAATCCATTTCAGCGGCTCTGCAGCATCATCTCTTCCCGTTTTTCTCTCGCTCTCTCTTCAACGGACCACCATCAAGGTAATGCCACTTCTCTCTTGCTCTCTCTTTAAACCTCACCTATTTCAACATCTTTTGTTTCAATAATCTTTACTCTAATTTGTGAATATCTTTTGTTTCAATAATCTTTAATTCCAGCAGGTTCGTTACTCAATAATATTGACAACAGGTTGTCCAATTTAATTGCTTTATTGATGTTTACAGTTTGTGATTGAAACATTGTGTCTGAAGCATTGTGGACTTCCTTAAAACCTTTCATATCGAAATATTGTGGTAAGAATTTGATTTGTGTTCTTACTTAAACATTGTCTCTATATATATTTTTTGTTTGCTTTTCTATCTATTTGTCCACTTTATGTGTAGAAGTATATATTAGTTGACTTTACTACTACATATATTTCTACTCATTTGCACCCTTTGCTAGGTTGGGGTAATGTGGCATATCTAAAAATTTTAGGATTTATTAATTTGTAAGAAAAATGGTAAGATTCATTAATAGTTTCTTTTCATGTTGTTTGGAGTTAGATTGTGTTACCAATACCTGAAAATGTCCTCATATTAGACTTATTCATTATTTTTATTTAATGTTTGGAGTCAAATTATTATTTTAAAACTGTGTAGATGTGTAAATCTTTTGTTATATGTTAATTTTAATAAATAGATTCTTGGAAGCAAAGTACTAAGTGATTGATGTGTTTTATTGGTAGTTTCCATTGGAAACACAATTCATTTTGATAAATTGTTTAATTTTAGTAAAATTTGGTGGCGGAAAATGATTGGTAGGTTATTAGTTTGGCATCTGCATATTTATGTGATTTTTTATTAATTCATTGAATGAGATATTTTATTCATGGAAAATGATTGGTAGGGCATTAGTTTGTAGTTCCATTTAAACCTCTTTTAGTTCAATAAAATTTAAGAAAGCTTAAGCCATCGATATGTTTGATTCCTAACAATAATGTAGGAGCCATCGATATGTTGACAGTAATAAACAGAATTGACATATTTTTTTTGTGGTGTTTCTTTTGATAAATGTGTATGAATGCGCACTAAATCTGAGCATGTTAATGAACAGATTTAAGCATCCATTTTATGAAGTTTTAATACATATCGAAATGTATTATCAAATATGTAAAACAATTATATATATCTGTTTACATGTGGTATAATCATAATAAGTTGCAAGTCTTCCCATTTAATAACTTCTGTTGTGGACAACTTATTTATGGCCTTAATTGGTTCCATATTAGTGTATCAATTTTATGTTTTTGGGCCAAAACTTGAAAATTGAACTGCAAGTTCACATGACATTTGGTTATATATGATTAGGGACAATGCAAATATTGAGAATGCAGATATCCGAAATATTGAATCAACTCTTTTATATATAGATACGATTATGGTTACTTGATCTAAAATGGGTTTTGAAGATGGTTTTGAAATGGGTTTTGAAGATGGTTTTGAAATGGGTTTTAAGATGGTTTTAATTTGTAAAAGAGTAAGGATGGAAGATGGTTTTATTTTATTAAAAATGGTTAAAGCTGATTTTAGGATAAGTTTGGAATTTTTCAAAAAGATTTGCTGAAAAAAAAGAGAGAAAAATAGTAAGGATTGGAGTACTCCTATCAAATTAAGTTTTTAACCAAGATTTCAATTGAATTTGATGAAAAAAGAAAAGTAAGGATTCGAAATATCATTTAGTTGTTGATGGATGGCAGATATTATTCTGAAGGGGAAGAAGAGAGTTGCAGATGTTATGCCAATTGCTACAGGTCATGAGCGTGAAGAACTTGAGGCCGAACTCGAGGTATCCTATTGTTTATTCAGTTCAATTCATGTGTCTGATACCTATGTGTAATACCATATACATTTGATAGTTTGAGAGAGAATTGAATCTGAATTTAATCCAATTCTTTCATTTAGGGCAGGAATGTTCTGGAGATGAATTATCCAGTTGGACCTTTTGGCACCAAGGTTTGAATTATTGGACCTTTGCTGTGTACTGTGATTTCTGGTTTACTTTGATTGTGCTTTCATTTGTATCCATTGAGTTCTGCTTTATTTATATGCATTTTGATCCCAATCTGATATTTATATGCATTGAGTTCTGCATTTATAAAATTAATTTGAAATTTTTGATTTCTCACATGGTTTTGATTTATGAAATGGGTTTGATTCTTTAATGGGAAATGGGTGTTGATTTTCTATGGTTTTGAAAAGCTTTTGATTTATAAAAAGATTTTCAATGGAACGAAAACTGAAGTGGGTCTTTTTGAGTAAAGAATTCTAATTTTACATAATAAAACAGAGGGTGTTTTTTTTTAAAAAAAAAAAAAATTGGAAATTGGAAGAAGAAAAGAAAACATACATTTTTTGTGGGTTAAGAAAAGAATGGGTTGGTTTTTTGTATTAATTTTTTACTTTTTAGCTAATGTTTCAAATTTAACCAATATAGATAGGAGTTAAATTAATCCTTTATTTTTATTTTTATATATGATTATGGATGTATGTATATATATCTATACATATGATTCCAATATGTATATATATATGGATGTATATATATCTATATATATGATTCCAAACCCCAAACCCCCTGTATATATATGATTCCAAACCCCAAACCCCCTATTTATGTATGATTCCAGTATGTATATATATATTGAGAAACCATGTCTAAGAAAGCCATGTCTAACAAAACCTGTGCCAATCTATATAATAAGGGAGGGTGGTTTTTGAATTCTGATAGGACTATTGTCCCTTTGTCAAAATGTGAACCCTTGGATTGATTCAATCCAACAGCTAAAAAATGTCCAAGAAACAAATTATATTTCAATGGTGGATTTACAATGGTGATTCAATCCTATGGTGAGTTTACAATTGGGTTTCTTCTTCCCTTCCATCCATCTCTCTCTCTCTCTCTCTCTCTCTCTCTCTCACATTCAAAATTTAAAATTGAGTTTTCTCCCTCATCTCTCACTCTCAGAGCTCACTCTTAATACATAGCAGATCGGCGACATTGCGGCAACAAATCGGTGAGGTTCTCCAAAATCTTGACTATATTTGTTCATTCCTCATGAGGTTCTCCAAAATTTTTTGGCGCTTCACATACCAGCCCTTTATTTTCAATGAAACTGACCTTATATTGATTACAGATTTTTTTTGTTTTTTTTTCTTTGAAACCACAGAGATCATCAATTGATCATTAGTGGAGTAGAGAAAGAACGATTCGCAAAATCAAACTGTGAGTATTGTTGATTTTTCCTTATATAGATAATATACAAGAATTTGATTTTTCTTACACTTTTATGAAGAGTTGGTTGGGTTTCACGAAACCCATTTACTTTGATTTAGTAGGAATTTGTGCAACTATTGTATTGAGTTACTCTATTGAATGGTTGTTGTTCCATTACTATCATTGGTTGTTACCAAAATGTTCGATAACCAGTCTATATTCCTTGCTTATTAAGTGTTTGATAAAATGTTTCAATGGAATTAGTAGGCACACAACTGGAATTATTCTCTAAATCCAGTTGATGGTATCCTCTAAATTAATATTCCTCTAAAATGTTTCTTGGATGATTCCCATTATCCTCTAAATTCCATCAACTGGAATTATTGGGATAAAATGTTTGATAACCATTCAATTTACACACAAGAAATCTCAAAAGATGTCAGTATAATTTACTCAATTTTTATTTGGAGATGTGAAGTTTTGTTGGGTGGGTCTGGAGATGTGAAGTTGATAATCGAGAGTTGGGTATTGTTGCGTCACCCTTTTTATTCCATTAAATTAATTTAATATAATATGCACGACCCCATTATAGTCATGGTGAAGCAATAACCCACCAGCCATAACCAGCTATAATAAAATAATATTAAATTTTTAAAAATGGAATTATTCAACAAATTCGATGCTTTAAATACTAAAAGGATAATGGGAATCATCCTCTAAATCCAGTTGATGGTATCCTCTGTTGGAAAAATGGTTTAATATAGGCATATTTTTTAGCCCAAATTTGAGTGGGTCCCAAACGTTGTTTGGGGGTGGATCTGAAGAGGTGAAGACAGAACGTCAAAACCATTTATGAGTGAATGAGAAGTTGACGTCGTTTTTCAAGTCTAACATTAATTTTTTAGATAAAATTCATTTGAATTTTTTCAATAAAAATTATTGTGGGAATTTAATTTAATTCTAAATTCAAATTTTGGATTCCTAAGTGGTTTCCTAAAGTTTATAATTGTGGGAATTTAATTTAATTCTAAATTCAAATTTTTGGGTTTCTAAGTGATTTCCTAAAGTTTGTACCTCTTCCTTTATTTATTAAACTATTCAAATCTTTTAATATATATATATTCTAATTGTTTAGTATATATATACCAAATAGTTTAATAATAAATTTTCCAAACAGGTGGAAGGAATCTGTTCCATTAACGGCTCACTTTTTTCATTTGTTTGAAATTTTGTTCTGACCAACAGTCAATTCATATATTCAAATTGTGAATCGTTTTGCACATGTTGACTTCGGGGTTTGGTACCTGTTCGGGGCTTTAGAAATTTGCCTATAAATACAATCTGATTCCAGCAGTCTGGGGGTGGGGAAAAAATTCAGTCTGTTATTTTGTTTCATTGCTGTCTAATTTTTCCTCTAGTGCATTTATTCTTCATATTTAGTTTTAGAATAATTTAAAGAGAGTATAGATCACAGGTTTAGTTCGCCGAACAAATTTGTTTAAAGTGCTTCTACAAATTTGTGAAGATCATTGTATCCTGAGAGATAGACGCCACTCAACCGTAAGCACCGTAGCGGAGCGAATCTGTCTTAAGGACAGAGTGTCACACACTCGACTTGGTCTTAATTTTAATCCGGTTCGATAAATAAATCCGGTATGTTATTTATTTATTTTGTTTGAATTTATTTCAAGTTATTTTATTTACACAGAAGATTGTTCCAACAATCTTAAGACAGAATCGAATTTATTCTGTTTACAAAATTTTTTCGTTTGTTTCCTTTTCTCTTTCTTCTTTAAGAAAAATATTTTCTGTGGATTTACAAAATAACATTCTGGTTAGAAAAACGAATAGTGATTATATGCTATTTGACAGATAGTAGTAATATACTGTCTATTTTCTTTGACAACTAGTAGTACGATACTGCTGTCATTAACAATTCAGAATATATTTTTGTGGAATTTTGTCAGAAAATTATTTTTCGTTTTTAGAAATTATTTTCTGAGTTTTCATTAATTAAAATCCTGTTTCAGTATTTTAATTATTGAAGTGTTACTGAAATTAATTTTTCTGTGTGAAATTAATTTGGTTAAATAAAATTTTATTTTATTTCCAAATTAATTGAAAAATAAAAGTTATTTTCTTATTTCTTTTATTTTTACAGAATTTAATTTCCTATGTGGAATTAATTTGGATAAATAAAATTTTATTTTATTTCCAAATTAATTGAAAAATAAAAGTTATATTCTTATTTCTTTTATTTTACAAAATTTAATTTCTTGTGTGGAATTAATTTGGTTAAATAAAATTTTATTTTATTTCCAAATTAATTAAAAAAATAAAAGTTATATTCTTATTTCTTTTATTTTACAGAATTTAATTTTCTGTGTGGAATTATTTTGGTTAAATAAAATTTTATTTAATTTCCAAATTAATTGAAAAATAAAAGTTATAGTTTTTTATTTCTTTTATTTTACAGAATTTAATTTTCCGTGTAGAATTAATTTGTTTAAATAAAATTTTATTTTATTTTCAAATTAATTGAAAAATAAAAGTTCCATTCTTGTTTCTTTTATTTTTACAGAATTTAATTCTGTGAATTTGGTTTAATTTTCTGTGTAGTGTAAATTCTAATTCTAATTTTGTTTTATATATTAGAATTGATGGCTACTGAAACTAATGCTCAAACAAGTACTACTGTGGTGGCTGCGATTGCACCAACCCCCTCTCCTGTGATGACAGTACCAATAAGTCATGGAGAGAAGCCAAAGAAGTTTTCAGGAACTGACTTTAAAAGATGGCAACAGAAAATGTTGTTCTATCTTACAACTCTGAACCTGGCTCGTTTCCTCCGTGAAGATGCTCCTATCTTGAAAGATGATGAAACCGACCGGCAAGTGGTTGCTGCGATTAATGCTTGGAAACATGCCGATTTCCTTTGCCGGAATTACATCTTGAACGGACTTGACAACACATTATACAACGTCTACAGTCCAATCAAGACAGCAAAAGAACTTTGGGAATCGTTGGAGAAAAAGTACAAAACGGAAGATACCGGCTCAAAGAAATTTGTGGTTGGCAGATTCTTGGATTTTGTAATGGTTGATTCAAAAACTGTGATCAACCAAGCTCAAGATTTCCAACTCATTCTGCATGACATTCACGCAGAAGGCATGTCACTCAGTGAATCCTTCCAAGTTGCAGCCTTAATTGAAAAATTACCAAAAGGCTGGAAAGAATTCAAGAACTACCTCAAACACAAGCGCAAAGAAATTTCTATGGACGAATTAATTGTGCGTTTGAGAATTGAGGAGGACAACCACAATTCTGAAAAGCGGGCTGGTAAGCATCCTATGGAGTCTAAGGCAAATGTGGTGGAACATGCTTCAAAAACCAAGAAACAAAAGTCTTCTGGAGAAAGTTCATCACAAGGCTCTAAAGGGGGGGGGGATAATAAAAAGTACAAGTTTAATGGCAAATGTTACATCTGTGACAAAGAGGGACATCGGGCCAAAGATTACCGTAGCAAAGGCAAAAGCAAAAGAAGAACAAGCAAGAAGCCTGCTCAAGCACACATGACTAAAGTGGACAATATTTCCAATAGTATAGATGATATCAATCTTTCTGCAGTTGTTTCCGAGGCAAATCTTGTCAGAAATCCTAAATAATGGTGGGTGGACACTGGTGCTACTCGCCATATTTGTGCCGACAAAAAGATGTTCACATCTTATTCTATAGTGGACAATGGTGAACAACTCTTTATGGGCAACTCCTCAACTTCCAAAGTTGAAGGATAAGGAAAGATTGTACTCAAGATGACATTTGGAAAGGAACTCACTCTCAACAATGTGCTGCATGTATCGGACATTCGCAAGAATTTAGTTTCCAGATTTTTGTTGAGTAAGAATGGGTTTAGGCTAGTTTTTGAAAGTGACAAGTTTGTACTTACCAAAAACGGGATGTATGTAGGAAAATGTTACATATCTGATGGCCTTTTCAAGTTAAATGTAATGACCGTTGTACCTTCAGTTATTAATAATAATATATCTTCTTCTTACTTGCTTGAGTCTTCAAATTTATGGCATGGTAGACTAGGACATTTTAATTATGGATCTCTTGCGTAGATTAATTAATATGGAATGTTTACCTAAATTTGACATTGATTCAAATCATAAATATGAAATTTGTGTTGAGACAAAATTATCTAAAACTCCTTTTTATTCAATTGAAAGAAGTATGGAACCACTTGAATTAATTCATAGTAACATTTGTGATTTTAAATCAATTCAAACTAGATGTGGGAAAAAATATTTTATCACTTTTATAGATGACTATACTAGATATAGTTATGTTTATTTAATTCGAACCAAGGATGAAGCTTTGGAAACTTTCATTTTTCAATATAAGAATGAAGTTGAAAATCAGCTTGGTAAGAAAATCAAGAAACTTAGAAGTGATAGAAGTGGTGAATATGAATCACCTTTTGGTGAATTTTGTAAAGAACATGGAATAATTCATCAAACCACCGCTCCTTACTCACCTCAGCAAAATGGAATTGCTGAAAGGAAAAATAGGACTTTAAAAGAAATGATGAATGCCATGTTAATAAGTTCTGGATTACCTCAGAACTTGAGGGGGGAAGCAATACTTTCTGCTAATTATATACTTAATAAAGTACCCCCGAAAGAAAGTGAATCAAACACCTTACGAATTGTGGCATGGAAGAGTACCATCCTACAAATACTTAAAAGTGTGGGGGTGTTTGGCTAAAGTAGCTATTCCTAGTCCTAAAAAGACTAAGATAGGTCCTAAGACCATTGATTGCATTTTCATTGGTTATGCTAAGAATAGTAGTGCATATCGGTTTTTGATTCATAAATCAGAACATTCCGAAATGCATGTAAATACTATTATTGAATCTCGGAATGCATCATTCTTTGAACATGTATTTCCAAATAACACTGGACAAGAGACTAGTAATAATAAGAGATCTTTTGATGCTATTACTAGTAATGATCAAGAACATGATCAAAGAGCAAGAGTTAGACCAAAATGAGGAAGAAGAACCTAGGCGTAGTAAACGTGCTAGAACCTCAAAATCTTTTGGTCCAGATTTTCTAACATTTTTGTTAGAAAATGAGCCTTTAACTTTTAAAGAGGCTATGTCCAGTCCTAAAGCTCCTTTATGGAAAGAAGCTGTCAACAGTGAAGTTGAATCCATCTTGCAAAATCACACTTGGGAATTAGTGGACTTGCCACCCAGGGTTGTAAACCTCTTGGGTACAAGTAGATTTTCAAAAGAAAATTGAAAGCGGATGGATCAATTAACAAATATAAGGCAAGACTTGTGGTCAAAGGACTTAGACAAAAAGAAGGTCTTGATTACTTTGACACATACTCACCAGTTACTAGAATAAAAATCCATTAGAATGCTAATTGCCATTGCATCTCTATACAATCCTAGAAATTCATCAAATGGATATGAAAACCGTTTTCTTAAATGGTGAGTTAAATGAAGAAATTTACATGGAACAACCAGAAAGTTTTTCTGTTCCAGGAAAAGAAAAGAAAGTGTGTAAATTGGTTAAATCATTATATGGTGTAAAAACAAGCGCCAAAGCAATGGCATGAGAAATTTGATAAGGCAATGCTGTCAAATGGATTTAAAATTAATGAGTGTGACAGATGTGTTTATATTAAAAAACACAGACAAAGGTTATGTCATTGTATGCCTTTATGTAGATGATATGCTCATCATTGGTAATAATAATGATATGATTAAAACTACTAAGAAAATGTTGAATAAATATTTTGACATGAAGGACATGGGCATTGCTGATGTAATTCTTGGTATGAAAAATTACCAAAACATCGGAAGGATATGCTTTGTCACAATCTCATGACATTGAGAAAATACTTGACAAATTCAGCAAAAGATGATGAGCATACTTCATAGAACACCTGTAGATGTGTAATCTTGTATCTTTCTAATGAAGGACTTCAGAAAGATATTTCTCGAATTAGAGTATGCCCAAATTATTGGATAGCTTAATGTATTACTTGATGGAACTGCACTCGCCCAAATATAGCTTATGCAGTAAGAAGTAAATTAAGTAGATATATGAGTAATCCGAGAGTAGAACATTGGAAAGCAATTATAAGGGTTCTAAGATATCTCCGATTTACTCGTAACATTGGGCTTCATTATACTAGATATCCAGCAGTATTTGAAGGATACTGTGATGCAAATTGGATATCGGATACTAGAGACTCGAAGTCCACACAGTGGGTATGTCTTTACTCTTGGGTGGGGGCGGCTGTATCTTGGAAATCTTCCAAACAGACTTGTATTGCTAGGTCTACTATGGAATCTGAATTCATAACTTTAGACAAAGCAGGGGAAGAGGCAGAATGGCTTCGCCACTTCCTTGAAGATATTCCAATATGGCCAAAAACCGGTGCCTGCTATATGCATATATTGCGATAGTCAATCAGCTATAGGTAGAGCACAGAGTCATATGTATAACGGTAAGTCACGACACATTCGTCGTTGACATAACACCGTGAGACAACTACTCTCTAATGGAATTAGTTTCTATAGAATATGTTAAGTCTAAAAACAACATAGCGGATCCACTAACCAAAGGGTTAGCAAGAGAGTTAGTTGAGAATTCATCGAGGGGAATGAGACTTAAGCCTATTAAATAAGAGTTACCACAATGGCAAACCCAACCTAGTTGACTGAAGATCCCAAGATCTAGGTTCAAAGGGACAACCGAGTTGTGAATGACTCAGAAGGATCACTGGGGGAGTCTAACTCCTACCCATTTCTTTAATGAAATAGTGATGTCTGCAGGCGTTTGAGGTTAAGTAAAATTTTAATGATTCTTATATCTAGCTAAACCTAGTGGAGTATGGCAGGATACTCTTCATTAAGAATCACCTATGTGAGTGTGAACTGGGCCGGTTCTATAAGATTTGTGAAGGGCTACAAGTCTTTAGAGCACTCATGAAAGACCAGGCTGTTCAGGGGCCAAAATGAACACAATAGTGAGAACTAAACTGTGTCGGGAGATATACTGTGTGGGTTCTATTGTCTTGGTTTACACAAACGGCTGAACAGTTCAAGACAATCATGTTCACTTGTTTAGCTAGTAAATCCGATAGTGTCTCACAAGGGAAGGTTCAAAGCCAAAAGCTACCCTATCCTTTGCAGAATATTTCCACTTTCTGTACTCTCTGTAATTAGATCATGTTGTTGCATTTTCTCTCCGTCAAATTCCATTCATGTGGGGGGATTGTTGGAAAAATACTTTAATATAGGCATATTTTTTAGCCCAAATTTGAGTGGGCCCCAAACGTTGTTTGGAGTGGGTCTGAAGGAGGTGAAGACAGAACGTCAAAACCATTTATGAGTGAATGGGAAGTTGACGTCATTTTCGAGTCTAACATTAATTTTTTAGATAAAATTCATTTGAATTTTTTCAATAAAAATTATTGTGGGAATTTAATTTAATTCTAAATTCAAATTTTGGATTCCTAAGTGGTTTCCTAAAGTTTTGTAATTGTGGGAATTTAATTTAATTCTAAATTCAAATTTTTGGGTTCCTAAGTGATTTCCTAAAGTTTGTACCTCTTCCTTTATTTATTAAACTATTCAAATCTTTTAATATATATATATTCTAATTGTTTAGTATATATATACCAAATAGTTTAATAATAAAATTTTCCAAACAGGTGAAAGGAATCTATTCCATTAACGGCTCACTTTTTTTCATTTGTTTGAAATTTTGTTCTGACCAACGGTCAATTCATATATTCAAATTGTGAATAGTTTTGCACACTGTTGACTTCAGGGGTTTTGGTACCCTGTTCGGCGGGCTTTAGAAAATTTGCCTATAAATACAAATCTGATTCCAGCAGTCTGGGGCGGTGGGGAGAAAAATTCAGTCTGTTATTTTGTTTCATTGCTGTCTAATTTTTCCTCTAGTGCATTTATTCTTCATATTTAGTTTTAAAATAATTTAAAGAGAGTATATGTGACACCCCGAATTTTGTTTTCTTAAATTTAATAAATAGACTCAAAAATAAATAAATAAATAATAATAATTAATATTAAATAAATGCATAATTTAGGAAATTGGGAATCAATCGATTAAATTGTTAAGGAAACATTGTGAGACACCGCACGTTAAATATTTTAGTAAGTGGTAAGTGATATTTTATAATTTGGTAATGAGGTTTTTAGACGTGGACCTAACTTATAATTATACGTAATTTTAGAAATTATTATAAATCACCAAATGAGTGATAACCCTTAGAATTTTATAAAGCCAAATTAATTTAGGTGACTCTTGATATAGGACATATGGCTACACCCCTCAAATACCAACAAAACGTGGCAGGAGTAGAAGCAACGCGGCTGCCCTTGGCCTTTGATGAATTTGCAAAGATGAAACAAAAAGACAAGGGGTGAAACAGGTGTCATTAAAGAGTTAAAACTTTGAGGAGTGAAGAATAGGTGGCAAAGAGAGGAATTATCCACATGTGTGTTGGCTTTGCTTGAGCCTTACTTTAAGTCATGTATAAATGGGGACGTTAGTGCTGAAGCAAGAACACAAAAAATATAAGAAGCATTCAAGAAAGGAGTCTTAGAAACGGGAGCAAGCTCAAAATAATTTAGGAGTAATTTTTAGGTGAGTTTTATTATACCTTGAGTTAGTATAATATGTTTTCTTCATGTCTTAAGTTACCATAATATATTTTACGAGTGTTTTAAGTTACCCACAATTTATTTTATATAATTTATGTTTTATGGTTAGGTTTAATGTTTCAATTCCGTAGATTATTTTCTGAACCTCGGTTTGCATAAATTAAAAACCCATGGGTATGTTTATTTAAATTTTAATAATTATTTGACAATGACCTTGTAAACCAATTATTTTCTATAAGTACCGACCATGGAAGTCTCATGCCTTGGGGGACTTAAATAACCATTGGCCCCCATTTGACCACTTAGTGGTCCCCTGTTTGTCATGGATCCATTGACCCCTGTAGTGATTGTCACTTAGTGACCCCTGTTCTGTTCTGTTATGTACCGTGGTTATAGTTAATTATTTCAGTTTCTGGCACTTAATTAATTTGTGTATTCAACTCAAATTATGTTAATGTTTTAATAAATAATTATCCATGGCCATTTTGTACCCTAATACTCACAGTATAATATTTCTCATTCTGCTATGTGCTTATAGCTGTTACCCCTTTCAAGTGACGAGGTTTAGCGGGATCAAGATGGAAAATGAATCGCTGTGTTGTTCTTTTTTTTAAATCTTTTTTTTTTATTTCTGTCTGTTTTGTTTTGAACTCTTGTAATACAATAAAGTTCAAATGACTATGTTTTGTTTCCTTTTAAATAAGCAGTTGGTACCCAATTATTTTATTTTAATTTATTTAATTTGTCCGCTTTGCGCTACGACTACAGAATTATCCGAATTATTTTATTTTTTATCTTGTTACGACGCCGAGCCCTTGGGCACCGGGTTTGGGTCGTGACAGTATAGATCACAGGTTTAGTTCGCCAAACAAATTTGTTTAAAGTGCTTCTACAAATTTGTGAAGATCATTGTATCTTGGAGATAGACGCCACTCAACCGTAAGCACCGTAGCAGGGTGAATCTGTCTTAAGGACAGAGTGTCACACACTCGACTTGGTCTTAATTTTAACCCGGTTCGATAAATAAATCCGGTATGTTATTTATTTATTTTGTTTGAATTTATTTCAAGTTATTTTATTTACACAGAAGATTGTTCCAACATCCTCTAAATCCAGTTGATGGAATTTAGTAGGCACTTTTTGTTTTCGGTTTGATTTTGTGGAGAATTGGGAATCATCCCAATAATTTTTTAACTTGCTTTTGGATAATGGGAATCATCCAACTACCAATATTATTCTTCTCTTGATTTTTTTATGTGGTTATTTTTCTATGTGGGTTTTCTGAGTTTAGGCTTAAGTTGCAATGATGTTGTGTATATTTTTTCTTTGTTAGGGAATAGACATAATTTCTTTACTTGCATTTAGCTGAACCTTTCAGATTCACTTTTCTAAATTCTATACCTTTCAGATTCACTTTTCTAACACCTATAAAATTTTCATGACACATAAGCATTCAATTTTGCTCTAGAATTGTTGGTTATCTTCTTCAACATTACCTTTGGTCAGGTAACTAATTGCAAATTTTTGCTAGAAAGTTTGTGGCGGTTGTTTTTTTATGGTCAAATTTTGGATGTTCTGTAAAATGCCTCAATTAAAATAGTTTACTTTCTTATATAATTATACTTTTTTGTTGTTCAAATAGTGAGTAAATCTATCAAGCCAAGTAAATGGCTAAGCAGCCTTTCCTACAGAGAGTTTGATTAACCATGCTTGAATGCACTTAGTGCTGGTAATGTGAATGTCCTAATTGATCAAAGTTTATCTTATAGTTTATTCTACATTCCCCCCCTCCCCCCCCTCCCCCCACACAAAAAAAAAAATAGTGAGTGAATCCATCATAGTTTATTCTACATTCCTCCCAAATAGTGAATGATACATGCTTTGGATATTTGGTAAGATTAACAAAAATATAGGTATATTCAAATTGGTGAATCAATCAATGGGAGTTGGATCTTATTTTTAATAATAAACAGTGGACAATTTTTAGGGAGTTGATTTTAGATAATGGATAATGGATAATGGATAATGGAGCTTGCTTGCTTATATTTTTTATTCTTCCTTTTGCTTCAGGTACATATGCCTTGGCTTGAAGGTGTGTTTGATTAGCTCATAAAAAGTTGTTATGGCTTTGTTTGCTACAATGGTTGATTAGATAATTGGTCTGCCTTCCATTGATGGATTTGTCAATAATTTGTTGCTATTCTATTGTTTAACTTGGCTTCATTTTACATGTTGTGAAAATTAAGAATCTTAAATTTTTACTAGCTAGGCTTCATTTTATATGTTGGCTATCTTCTGGATTATTAGCTAGATGCAGTTTATGCTTTTTGTTCAGAGACGGTAGTGAAACAAGAACCAAGAAGAGCGAATACTTGATTTTTTTATGCTAATAATTTGGGTCTTCTATTTTAATTTTTGAATTTCATACTATTTTAATGATAATCATTGTGATAATTTTTATTGTAATTTTAAAAATTAGCATTGTTTAGAATGCCTTTATGTTTGATTTTATTGTTTTTCAAAAACAAGATGTTTTAGTTTGTTTTGATTAGACTTGAAAAATTCAAGTTAGATAATGAATGGAAATGTTGTGTGGGTCTGTTAGTGAATGTTTCAAGAAATTGAGAGCAATGGCACAACGGCCCATTTAACAAGTGAGCCTTTTTTTTTCTTCACAATTTTAGAAGTTTATTTATTGAGTTTCTTTTTATTGGAATTTTTCTTCTTGATAGGTGATTTTGGGAGTGGAAGAGAAATTTAGATTATATTAATTCAATAGAATAACTTTGCCTATTACTTTTTTCACATCCTATAACTCTACCAGTGCTTATAATCAATTAAAATTTTAAAACTTAGACATTGTAGGCACAATTGTATGTTCATTTTAAAATAGATGTGACAAAAAAATGTGGTTATAATAAATTAAATTTTTGATTGGATGGGTTAGTGTCAATTTTTTTTCTTCTTCTTCCCTTTACTCCTGTGACTCTCTTAACTCAATATATTTTTGTTTCATTGGGTGAAAAACGTCTGTTATTTTTTACAAGAGCTAAGCCTATTATTTCCTTTTCTTTCTTTTTTTTTTCCTCTCATTTTTTATTTTACTTTCAGAGTGAGGATTGTAAGTTCTGATAAAAAATAAAACAAATTATGCTTTCAGCTTTGCCAGTTAAACAATGCTGAGATTGGCTCAATGAGGTCTAGAAAGAATTTGTAAAAAAAAAAAAAAAAACAGTAAAGAGGTCTAGAGTAACAAAAGTTAGTTTTAAACAAATTGGCCGTTTTGATTTTTCTTCAAATATTTGGTTTTGGAACTACATTAATTCAGTAGACTATCTATGTTATTAGTTAGTCATCTTGGAGTAATGAGTGATGGCATAAACTTACTTTATGCTTGAAGCAGTTTAAAACATGTTTTATACTTTTAATTGGATGATTATGCATAATGGTACCTCATAAGTGAAGAAAAAGGTGGTTTCACTATCAACCCTTAATGTTTGTTTCAGCTATTCAAAAATAGGCACTTAAATAGCTTACAAAAGCCTAGGCCCAATTCAGACCAAGGTTTTTTAAATAGGCACTTAATATGGAAAGAAGGTTTTTGAATTTGTCTTACGTGGCAAGAAATTGTCTTAGTTAACAAGTGAAAGAATTAACTGATAGAATTTTTATGCCCTTTTAAGGAGCCTTCTATTACCACTAGAATTAAGAAAGTGGAAAAAATGACACAAACTATACAAAATTTCAATATATATTTTTTTTAGTATCTTTATCAAAAAATGACATAAATTTTACAAATTTCAACATGATACGTATAAATTACAATTATGTTTCGATCCTAACATTAGGCACAGGCATACACTAATAAATAGATATAGCTCACTCTCTTCTCTTTCCTCATTTCAATACACAGCTACACTACAGCATCAGCAAATGGCTATGTTTCTCTCTCTATGCTCTGTTTTGTTCATCTTCTCTCTCTACAGCATCTATGCTTCCGCAGCTCTTCCTCATCTTCAACCACATCTTGATGGTAAGAATTGCCTCACTCCCTTTTACTTGCTTTATATACATCTCACATTACATCTCTGTTTCTCTTTTTGGAAGAAATTGCTTGAATGTGATGTGGTTTAGTTCTGATTTGGTTTGTAAATCAACAAAGTTTTTTACTTTTTAGAGTAACTCTAACACTGCATTTCACTTAACAAAAGTATATATAAAATAATTTTACTTTTTAATTTTATCTCACAACTTTACCTAATATGTGTACTCCAACAACAATTGGTACTCATGAAATTAGTTTGCCTAGCTTTTAGAACTCTCTAAATGTCACGCCCCAAACCCGCCCCAAGAAGTTCGGTGACGAGACCGGCCAGTAATCCTAGATTACCACAGGCCTAACTGTACAAAACAAAAATAAAAGGGGCTCGCGGAAGCGAAATAGATAAACTAATAGTCCCAAAGAGCTGTGCATTAATATGAACATACATTTACATGCCAAAAAGATGAGTTAATTACCCACTTACATTACTTAACATGATCACATACAATTCAGTCATAAAAAATACAACAAAACCAAACAAAAGCTCACAACGGCCTTCCAGGCCTAGCCTCAACTCGGAGGCTCTCAAAACTTGGTAGGCTTCCAAAATGGCGGCTCTACTCGAGACTCCGCCTAGGCTTGACTCCCAGCATGCACACCTATAAATACATATATACAAACAATGAGCTAAAGCTCAGCAAGTAACATCAAAGTAAAGGGGTTAGTGAACGAACCCAAACATTTTATATATACAGTCATAAACAGTCAACAGTCATTAATGGCATATTCCACAGAACCTTTCCATAATTTTCATAACAGTCTACAGTCTAACGAGATCTCGAGACTGGCCATGGGCCTTCATCTTCATGCTCTACCATGTTTCACATCATGGCCCTGCATGTTCATGTTGCTCCCTTGACCTAACTATCCATGGATGCCATACTAGATTCGCAAACTAGGACATTCGTTCACAGAAAACATATCATTTGAAAACCATAACATAATAATCATTTTGAACATACTTTCATAATAACATAACATTTACTGCAACGTTACTTACAGTGGGTTTCCAATACCGGTTGTACGGTCTTCAAATCTTGACCTGCAACATCAACATTAATACATTCTCAATACACATTAACATCATACATTCAATCATTCATGCCTCTCTTTCCTTTACATTCTTTTCATGTTCATTCCTTTCATATTCATTTCATACATTCCATTCATTCTTTACTTCCTATCATACTCATTTCATATTCATTCTCTTCCTTCATTACATTCATTCATGTCCATATCATAATCATAAGATGCGAAATGATGCAAGGTAACATAAGAAAATCATGCAGAACAACTTCCCAAACTTGTCTGAAAATAAGCCTTCCCGCTCGAGCGCCCACATTTCCGCTCGAGCGGACTGTACAATTTTTCCAAAACTGCTGTGAGGTCGATTTCTGCGCTCGAGCGGGCTTCCCTCCGCTCGAGCGGACACTGCGAAAACCCGAATTTCTGGTTCTTCCTCCCAAGCTTCATTCCCCAAATCCACTTTCACATTTATGAACATCAAGTTCCAAACGTAAAAACAACATAATTCCCAATTAAATCATACTAAAGCATAATTAATTACTGATAATTCCGATTTACGATTCCGGGTCGTTACACTAAATGTAGTTATCCAAAAGGTGTGAGGCAAAATGTAGATCCATTCTTGGTGAGTTTGGGACTAGCAAAAAAAAAAATAGAGTTTTTCCTTTTAGTATTTTTTTTTTTAAAAAAAATTGTGTAGAAAAAATTTACTTTTCAAGTCAATCTACTAGATCTAAAAAAATAAAAATAAAAACAAACAAAACAAAAAATTGAAAAAAATCTTCTAAAAGGTTTATTAAAAATAAAAAAGTCTTCCGTTTTTTTTTTTTTTTTTTTCGGTCTTAGTTGAATATAAAAATGTAACATTTTCTAAAAGGCTACCTATAATTTTTCCTTTTTTATTTTGAAAATTTATGTTAGACTCGAGAGTATTTTGTTTCAATTTCTACTTATAAAACATAAATAAATTAAATAAGTTTAAAAAAATTGAACATAAAAATTGAAAGTTGAGAAATAAGTGCATTTACCTTTAGTGCCCATTTCACAAAATAGGCACATTTCTCTTTCATCTTTATCCTAAATAGCATCCAAGTGGTAAACTCACATGAATATTATAAAATTTTATGTTCCACAGTTATCTTAGTAGTTTACATGGATTTTAATGTGTACTATTTGGGCGTTGTTTTTATATATTTTTGAAGGGTGACACTTTTGCCAAGTAAATTTTAAATTTTCTACTTTTTTCCACGATATGTACTATGAAAATATGTCGTGTTCCTAAATACTCCTATCTAGACTTTATGTCCCTAAATAATTTTTTGAAATATGTCATGTTCCTAAAGTAATCTTTCTTTTCTAATCTTTTTCCTTATTCATTCTAAATACTCTACCACTGTTGGTTGGATATGAATCTATAGGAATATGTTAGTTTTGATACTCATTTTCTTTGGAAAAATTCACAATAGTTTAAAGTTTGTAATATTTTATTTACCAGTGTGGGCACTTCCAAATTGAGGCATGAGTTATAGTTATAAAGGTAAATTCATGATTTAATTGTTAAGCTTTGTCAGAGGGTTTATTTAATATGATTTGAATTTTCTGGCTAGAGGATCATGTATATTTTTGGATCTCAATTAAAATATTATATTGTCCTTCTTCTCTCTTTTATTTTTATTTTGTATTTTTTAACCTTTATAATTAACATTGTTTCCAACTGGTTTGTTTTCTTGATGGGAACTCAAAGCAACATATTCATCCAAAAATGAATATTAAACACAAGGTAAACTTTAATTGCTTTTTGATTTTTTTTTTCATACTCATTTTATAAATTTGAATATAATTATTTGTCGGTTTACAATCTTAAAAAATTCTTATCCATTGTTTAGTCATGATGTGTAGGCATAAAAATAAATAAGGTAAAATTATAACGTTTTTTTTAAATATTTGGTCAGTCATGTAACTTTTCTTTTCTATGAATTACATGTCTCACATTCCTTTTTTGGGTTTCCATTAAACAATACTCTCAATGAGTTAGAAGAGTGTAGGAATAGCCTAGACTCTTGCATTGGGAAAAAATACACAGATTAGTAGGTACTTGGATTATTTTTCTCTTACAAGGTTGTCTTCCACTATCAACTGAATTTTGTTTTATATCATTGTTTTAGTATTGAATTTTGTTTTTTCTTTGGTTGTTTTCTTTTTCTTATTGTATCAAACATGATGTTTTCACTACAATAGGTTTTTAGGTAGCTACAATTTGGAGGTTTGTATGATTTGTTGTCATTCTCAATTTCACTCTCTATGCTCTTGTTTTCTTTCTATTCATTTATCTACTTTAATAGCGCAGACGCATGTCTATTCACTTGAACATGGAATGACAGGTTTCAATTGACCATAATAGCTACATTGCTTTAAACAATGATGTTGGCATTTGCAAGAGAGTTTGAAGTTATTATATTGCGTTGTAGATATCTCAACATTGAATCATGTATCATATCAATTCTCTTTTATGTAGCATGTTACTTTCTGTCTACCAAGTTACTAACCTAACTTTCACAATTTGAATTAATTTCTCACAGGCCAGTGGAAGCAAGAGCAAGATGGTGACAATCATGATCATGTTGCTTAGAGCTTTAGAGCCTTGAATAGATAACCATAAGTGATGATGTACTTGGATGAAGAATATAACTCTGTTTTGTCATCACTTGAATTGTGAAGCCTTGTGAATTTCGGAAATTTAGGAATCATTGTTATTACATTGTTCTGTACTTTATATCATTGTCCAAGTAGAGAGATTGGACAGTTGTCTCATGTATCATTTTAGATGGTCAAGATCAATTTTAAACATTTTGTCGGATCTCATACAGCTAAGATCAAGAAGGCAGCTTTTTTTAAGTATTTTGAATATTTTGGTAAGACTGATTATTTCTTTCTAAGATCAAATGGTGAGAGATTGTTTTTTCACCTTTAAATTCCCTCTCAAATGTGTCATGTTTGTTGATAAATTCCACCTTTAAAGATTTCTCAATTTTTTGTATCTTGCTTCACTTCAAAGCTCACTCCACAAACCTTTATCCATCTCTCCTCTCTTTAACCATCTACATTTTATCCCATTCATTTTCTCTTGATATGTGGGTATGATTTGTGTTTGATCTTGAGGGTTCATTTCTTTGGGATTGTGTAGTTTTTTTTATTATAGGTATGTGTAGCTCATTTATTGTTTCAGAACTCAATTTATGGGTATGTGATTATTTGTGACTTTTGGTGCATATATGTTGACAGTTTTGTAAAATAATTGATTTCAATGTTTTCTTTGGTGGGTTTTAAAGGTAGAATGAGAGAAAAGCTTAACACTATGACATATTTTTGACCTAAACAAAAAGAGCGACTTTAATTTTTTTTGTTCATATTTTTTAATTCATAGTTATTTATTTATTTATTTTTTAGAGGTCCGTAGTTATTGATTTTTTGTTTGTTTTCTTATTATTATGCTATCTACTTTAACCAAGAGGAGTTTGGCTGATGGAATTGCCTAATTTTAAGTTTGGTGTCATTTTGAAAGGAAAAATGAGTAATACTGAATTTTCAAATTACTTTCCAATTAACTTTTTAGTTTTCTCCTAATCTCATTTTCTATTAGCTTTTATTTGTTGAGCAGATTTTTATCTGTTTTGTGTTTGAGTGATTTAATGAAAATTACTGTTTTTGCTTAGGACCGCTTAATTGAGCATAGTCTATTGATTGCCTTTTTTTAGCAATTACAGTATTAATTTTTAATCATAATTGTTTTCGAACTTATAACCCATTTGATATATTTATTTGAAATCATACAAACAATTCATGAGATACGGTATGCAAGAATTAATAGAAAGCATGCTTAGATTTTTTTTTTTCCTTTCCTTTTGGAATGTTTTTAGGCACAAGTCATTCGCTAATTGTCTTATATGAAAATGAATTAAAATAGCGAATGACCCGTGCTTGATTGGGGATAAAAAGATCTTAGTATCTTTATAGAATTTTCACCAAGATTGCTTACGAAAATTGCAGGGTAAGTCATTTTTTTTATATTTTTATTTCTTCGCATCTTGATTGTAACCCATTAAGTATTTTCTATCCGTGACACTTAATTACTGGAATTAATTTAGGAAAAATTGCAAATCAGTGGTAAGACCAAAAAAAATTGCAAAATCATGGGAAACTTTATCACTTAAATTATTAAAGTTGATAAGCTTTACTATTGATTTGCAATTTTCCTATTAATTTTTAGATTTTATTATCGATTTTGCTATCAATGGTTTTATTTCGAAAAGTGGAGAGATGAGTTGACTTTTTACTATTCGTTTTAAATTCTCAAAAGATGTACAAGTGATTTAGAAAAAAAACATTTGACTGCTATGTATGGTTGCTACTTTTTGTAAGGTTGCTATTTTTCGTATAAGTGATTTAATATTTTTCATGGATGTACAAGTGATTTAATATTGCTCAAAAAATGTATAAGTGATTTAGTATTAATCAAAAAATATTGTTAATTGCTCAAGGACCCAATGTCTAGCTTTATATTGAACTGCCTATGTATATTAGTTG
Source organism: Camellia granthamiana (assembly GCA_036172215.1). Taxonomy (NCBI): domain Eukaryota; kingdom Viridiplantae; phylum Streptophyta; class Magnoliopsida; order Ericales; family Theaceae; genus Camellia; species Camellia granthamiana. The sequence goes on from JAXFYN010000964.1 coordinate 54,315, forward strand.
TTTCTCAACTTAATTAGTTATATCTGAAAGTTTTCATAACATTTGTAGGTTTTTGGTTGATGTCAGATTGTGTTGGGAGTACATTTTTTTTATGTCACATTATTTGTAGGCAAGTTAAATTATTATTATTTTTCCTAGATTTTTCTCACGTAGTTTCAAGTTTATAATTTGCAAAGAACTATTACAATGTGATTTGCAGCAGTAGCACCAGCAGGTGTACATTGATTGGTATTTAAATTAACTTTTTTAGATTGCAGAGCACTGGTTGGTGTGCATTTCAATTTTAATTTTCTTAAATTGCAGAGCAATAGCTGGTGTGCGTTGGTTGGTATTTAATTTTAATTTGTTTTTTTTTTTTTTTTTGAATTGCAAAATACTGGCTGGTGTGCATTGTTTGGTGTAATTTTTTTTGAATAATAGAGTGTTAACAAATGTATAATACCTTGGTTTGTATGTTTTGTCTTTACAATTTTTTATTAACTTGCATAGCAAGGGTGCTTTTATTTTTAATGTTTGCATTGATATGAAGTTTATACTTTAGAGTCATAAAGTTTTTAATAAAAATGAAATGTTTATAATTGCGTTACTTGCCGTACTTTAAATAGTTGATTAGGAAATATTTATTTTCAAAATATACAACCAAAAATATTTTCAAGTTCTTTTAATAAAAAAATCTTTTCAAAACTAACCCGACCTTCATTCATATTTTGACTTCAAATTTTTAGCAACAAATGGGATAAATTACCTTTTAATCCAATAATTTTATATTTAATTACATTTTGATCTCATCATTATTTGCACCATGCCTTTAGGCACGGGCATACACTAGTAAGATAACATAATTGCTTATTTTTTAACTACACAAAATTTAAATTTTAAAAAATTATAAGTGGCACTTAAATCTTATCTAATTTTGAACATACTACCTCAATTTTGTTTTAGCTTTTTTACAAATTTTAAAAAATTATAAGTGGCGTTTCATTCTTATCTAATTTACTTTCAATCCTAACATCTCATGAACCTCTTTCTTACGTGGCACATTTATTCTTCTCTTATTTTATTTTCCTATTTTTTCTTATCTTTTTTATATTTTTTATTTCACTTTTTAATTACTTATGGCATGGACATAAAAGATTTTCAAAATATTTAAAGATAAAAGATGAGTTTGACTCTAATTCAAATTTCTTCATCAATTTATGTCTTACCCAAGGATATTTCAAAAAAATAAATAAATAAATTTATAAATCTCAAAACCTAACTTCCATGACAATATGAAATTAGGCAAAAAGATTGGAGAACAAAAATAACGTTGTAGATAAATTAAACGGGTGATTTAACCAATTATGCAAGATTTTTGGCATCTTATGTAAAAAGAAACACATGTTTTAAATCTCATATTGTGTTTTTTTTGCTCTCTTTTACTTTTGCAATTTATCTAAATTTCTCTTTCTATATTCTTATATTTTATCTTCAAATTTACACTTGATTTTTTTTTTTAATCTTTACTTATATTTACAGATATTTACAGGATCGATTCTTACTCTTAATTTTCAATTAAGTTTATTCTTTTTTTATCTGACTTTTACTTTCTATATTCTTATAATTTTGGATTCTTTCTTATTTTAATTAAGTAGCTTTAGAATACAAAATTTGATTAAAATTATAGGTAGCAGACAAAAAATAGAGTTAAAATTTGTATAATAAGATAACATAATTGCTTATTTTTTAACTACATAAAATTTAAATTTTAAAAAATTATAAGTGACACTTAAATCTTATCTAATTTTGAACAAACTACCTCAATTTTGTTTTAGTTTTTTTTACAAATTTTAAAAAATTATAAGTGGCATTTCACTCTTATCTAATTTTTTAACTATTACCTTCTCCAGTTCTTCTGTTATTATAGTTATATTAGATTTTATTTTTCTTTTCAAGTTTATCTTATCTTATTTTTTAAATTTTAAATTTCAACTTCTTTTTTTGAATTACTGAATTTCTCTCTACCTCATTTTTTTAGGATTTATCTTATTTTCTTTTTTCTTATATATATATATATATATATTTTTATAGTTTATCTTCAAATTTAAACTTAATTTGTTTTTATCTTTATTTTATATTTACAGAATCTACTCTTACTCTTAATTTTCAGTTGAACTTTTAATTAAATATAATAAGATCACTAAATATATTATTTCAATACCCATTTAAATTAATATCATAATATTTAATTATTAATTTTTAACATATTTAATATTATTTATAATTTTTTATTACTTATCCGTACATAATATAATATTTAATTATTAACTTTTAACATATTTAATATTATTTATAATTTTTTATTACTTATACGTACATAACACGAATTATCACCAAGATATTATTATTATTTTGTGGGTATAATTTTTCTTACCACTACGCTCAATTCAATTATAACTCTCACTTTGTCCTAGCATGTTCCGTCACACATTTTCTTTTTCTTTTTCTTTTTTTTCTTTTGTTTTTTTTTTTGGGTGAAATTACGCAGTACTTGACCCGTCAATAAAACTGAGTTGACTCGGTCGTACCAAGAAAATTAAAAAGTCACAAGCACCCGAGAAGTTATTTAGGGGTTGTTTGGGGTGTCTTAAATAAGTGTATTTTTTGTCTTTTTAGACTAAAAAATTGAGGAAGAAAATATGGATGTTTGGGTTAATTTTTTGACTTTTTATGAAAAAATGTGTAATAAAAAATTGTAAAAATTGATTTGTAAGGAAAAATTAATATTGGGAGTTGTGCAGCCGTAATTGTTGACTTTTGATGAATAATGTTAATTTTTTAACTTTTTAACTTTTTTGGATATATGCCAAACTTGACCTTAGCAGTGCAGAAACATTGCTCCCCACCACACAAATCAGGACATTTATCATGTTATCTCCTCATAAGAGATAAAAAAATGATAGGACCTGCTATTTTAGCCAATAAAATACATGTTGAGGCACTATTTGGATTTGCCTCTGGAGCAAACTATAATTTCTCTAAACCGCCAATCCGACGTCGTATCAAACTTTCCTCAACTAAACGACATCGTTTCATCACACTCATACACCACCGTTGGATCTCAACCTCATAATCCTCGAACCCACGAGAGGTGTCCAGATCATCGACCCTCTCTCTCTTCCTTTTCTGTCTTTACGCTCAAGCAAAACCCCATTAATAGCAGAGAAAAAAAAAGAAGAATCTTCAATGGAGTCGCACCATTTGGTCTTCTTCTTCGCCATCTGACGTCGTCGTTTCGTCCTCACCCCCCCTTCGTCCCCCCACAACTCACCTTCACTTCTCTCTCCGAGTCCGAGACGACGACGTTGACGGCGGCGAATCCAAGCCCATCTCATCAAGAACAGTCCGATTTTCATCGCAATTAGGTAAAAAAATCTCAGATCTATCTCTTTTTTTAGATAATTTTGATTTTTAGGGTTCGGAATCTGATGACGCATTGCGAAATTGTTTGTTTTTTGTGCAATTTCAGGTTGAATTTGGGGATTTTGTAGGAATTTGACAGATCGGAGCTTTTAGACTCGTTTTTGGGTATATTATATGTATAGATTTGTTTAATTTCTCAAGTCTTACTCGGTCTGAAGGTTTGATTTATTGGTCAAGGCCGTTGGTGATTTTTTGAGATATAGTGTATTTTTTACTTTTGTTTTTTATTTAAAGTTTTGAATTTGAGGTATAGCTCGATCGTTTTATTTTTTTTTTATTTTTCGGTTTAAGTAATTATATTGTGGAAATTGAAGTTTCATTTTAAGTAAATACTCGTCTTCTTTGGTTTGAAATTAAAAATATATATATATATATATATATGCAAAATATTTGTGAAGAAATCTAGGAAAAAAATGAAGGCAAAAGAAAACTAGCACATTTCTTCTTCTTTTTTTTAATTTTTTTTTTCCAGTTTTTTACAAAATATTTTATTGTTTAGGTGGACCTAGAATAATTGCATAATCTAAAAAGTTAAAAAAAATTGATTAAAATATTAAAAAAGTTTGTTAAAGGGTTAAATACGAAAAACAAAAAACTATAAAATTGTTTTAAAAACTAACCAAACAAGGAGAGTATTTTCTAGAGTTCTATTTTGAAATCCACATGTATTTATGTTTTCACCGCCCTCCGTGGGTGCACACAACAAATGTCATCTACATATCGTTCTTGATATGGGCGTCCTATGTTTGTTGTGTGAATCCACATAGGAGGTGAAAAAATGAGTAAAAATATCATTTCTCTTTGTGTGGATAAGTATGTTGTGAATGGAGTAAAAATATCATTTTTCTTTATGTGTGGATAAGTATGTCAGGAAAAATATTTCCAAAAACGACTGTACAAATTAACAAATTTTATGAACTTTCATTAGTCACATCATGCAGTAATGAAACTTTGATATCGGAAATGGGACCCAATATGGAAATAGGACCCATTGTAATAATGCGGTAGGTGTCACATTAGTGAATATTTTGCTTGTTTTGTAAGATTTATTAATTTGTAAATCATTACTCATATAAAGTTGATGTTGTATTTGAACACAGAAAAAATTTGACGCTGAGTCTGGGTAATTTGAAAAAGATAACAAAATTGGGGTCACGTGCGTATGAACCAGAGAGAACAAGGTAAATTGGATTACGGTTATTTGCAAATTTTACTTTTCTCTATTATGTCTTTAATTTTTTTATTTTAGTAGTTCTTGTCACTAACAAAAAGTTGCATTTTAGAGGACTGTAAGTATTGGAGCTGCTTGGGAGTTTGTAGCTAGAAAAAAACTCGTCGACTTTGTGCTGATGGCTCGGGGACGAGAAACTTGTACAGAATTGGGTGTTAGTTTGAAGAATTTGGTATGTTCTTGCAGTTGCAATGATGTGCTAAGTGCCATTATTAATGTTATTTTTTGAGGGATGACATTAAAGCTGGTCATGTTCAAATAGTGTCTGCTTGTAGTCTGATTAATAATACTATGATTGGATGTTTTAGACTTTTGCTATGTTAAAAGTTTCAATTACTGGCCATTGTTTTTGACTTGTCTTCCAATGGTTGCCAAAACTTGTAATCTGCTATTTAGCTCATTGGTTAATTTGAAAACATTGATGGATGTCTTTTTTTTCCTGCTTGGTAAATTATGAGCGCAAACTTAACCAAAATGGATCTGAGGCTATTGTTGAGGTAAAATAATTTAAAATCTGATGTTGTTCTCTGGGAGGAGTTTAACATTTCTGTATAAGTATACTGTATACATCATGGGCACATAACTTTATTTTACATGACAACTCTGATATCAACTTACTCCTTTTAGATTGATAAGCCCAGCCTTTGAATTCATATTTCTGTTTCGTAAATCAAGTTTTGTGTGTTCTTTTACTGTTTGGTTGTAGTTGACTTCGCATAAGTTTATGTCTGTGTATACACTTTTTTTTCATGTCACAATTTTCTTCAGGAGAGTTTTCACTTTTGTTACCATTTTTTCTGAACTTATTTTTTGAGTTCTGTTTTTGGTAACTTTTGAAATTTTTTTTCGTCAGTTTCTTCCTTAAATGTCACCATGGTGGATCATTTATTTTTTTTTTTTTGAAAAAATGAAAATTGGTCTGATAAAAATAAATATCAAAAGATATTTTTAAATTTTAAAAAATTATTTTTAGCTTTACAAAAGTTAAAATTATATATAAATGATAAGTGCATTTTATTTTTTTATTTTTTTAATTTTTTCACCAAAATTTTTAATTTTTTTTTTAAAAAAAATTATGAAATAAGTTTCTGAAATCAAACCAAACCAAACATAACCATTAAGTATAACGTCAACATGTATTTTGGCTAATAAGAAATTATAAATAGAACTATGTGCCTAATTCTTATTTATTATTACCCAACTATGTCAATGTAATTTTACTGTGGCAATGCGAATATATTTTTTAATTAAGGACATTGGGGTTGTTTAGTACATATTATTTTTTAATTATACGACAGGGTTACTGCTGTATTACACCTGCTTGACACAAATTTGATTCTTTTTGTAATACATCCGTCCAAATGTTCTGTATTACTAGAAGAACTGAATTGGATGGTGTCCACGGTATCAAGCACCTGGGTGGATTGATATTGATCTAGTTCATTTCATTTTTCAGTGGTGGCAAGCACTTACTAATAATAGCCCTTCTGAGGGTGGTCAAAATTTGTTTTGGATTATGACTGATGGCATTAATTGCACTGGTGTATGTCAACACACAAATTGTGCCTAGTAATAAATCTGTAAGTTCTGTATCAGTGGAAATGAATTGGATAGTGTCCATGTTATGGATCCATCTAGATTGGTGTCAATGGACAATGATACAGTTCAAATGTTTGTGTAGTGGCAATCACTTAACCTTGGATTAAGACTGATGACATTAATTGCAATGGTATACATCCACTATGTTGATTACCTTTGACCAAAAAAGTAAGTAAATACCGTTTGTATCAACATTTTATAGTTTTGTACTGGTTTGGGCTGGAATTGTTGCTTCCTATTTGTTCTATACTGGTGTGCATGTATGTCTAAATCTTTCTTTTACAATATTTTCCTTGTAATATTATGTTTTTTTTGTCAGATATGCGTAACAAACATATTAATTGTGTATGATATGTTATCTGATTTGATTTTACTTCAGGATTTGCGATTTCTTCTCTATGGCATCATTTTTTGGGGATCTTTAGTAGAAGGCTTAGTACCAGTTAACCTTATGGATTATAGTTTGTAAATAAAGGATTGCCCTTGTAGATAAATGGCATCAAAGTGGGTTAAAGTATTGGATAATGGTCATAGAATAGTTGTAGACTCGAAGAAAAGGCGGGCAGCTCAGTGTGCTGCAAACATTATAGGAGCGAGGCACAAGGTGGTGTCACTTCAGCCCAAGCGACACTCGCTATTTAACAAGCTTGGTAAGCGGAAGAGATTGGATGGATGCAAAACCAAGTGCGGGGGGGTACACTTGAAAAAATCTGTAGTAAAGAACTATTCAGATTTTTTGAGAAGTGGACTGCCACAGCGTTTGCTGTTTTATCAGAATGGTGAATGGAATGATTTTCCTCAGGAGATTCTCGAGTTGGTTCGGGAAGATTTTCGAATGAAGAATGCAGCAATTGAGGTGCAATTCAATGAATGCCATCTAATGCTTGATATCCTGTATATGCTTCAAGTAGACTTGAAGACAGGTTTACAGAAACCTATTGCCTGGATTGATGAAGCAGGTAGCTGCTTTTTTCCGCAATTACACTCCACTGATAGTGGAAGACAGGAATGCAACCAATCTGAGTTACAGAAAGATGAAGAATTTGCTTCTCTGGAGCCAAATGGGGCCCGTGAAATCAATTTACATCTTCAAATTGAAATAAATGGAGTCAGTAGCTGTAATTTGGAGGAATGTGTGGAAGAGTCTAATGCTTCTACTAAGCGGATTAAAATTGGCCAAAAACTTGTTGAATGTCACAATGAGCTGGGTGTTAATGACGGTTGCAATAAAAATTCTGATGCAAAAATTGAAGAGGTGGTTGAGCAAGTTCAACAGATAGGTGGACATTTATCACCTAAATTTGAAGGTGTTTGTGAAATTGTGAATTCAGAAATTGTGAGAAACATGTTTGTCGAGGGCCTGAACCCATCTTTAAATGCAAACATACTTGAAATTAACCAATGCACCAGTAATTTTATGCAAACTCGCTGGGAAATTTTTCAGAAACAGGTTGAGATCACCCAAAAGTGTCGTGGAGATCCAAATGTTCGGTATGCATGGCTTGCGTCTAGCAAAGATGCACTGTCTAGCCTCATGATTTATGGGCTTGCACATTGTGGATCCAAAATGAAGACCACATTTGGTATCGGAATTCACCTCACATCTATGAAGGGTGTCCTCACCAGGTTTGGATATACTGTTTTTGGCAAATTTCATTTTACTCCCTTATGGCTTGACCCATGTATTGTCCACATGTGGGTTGTGTGGATCACCTTCTCATTTGAAAATAACCACACAACCCCCATGTGGTTTGTGGACTAAAATGCACACTAACTTTTGTGGTTATTTCTAAATGTCGAGGGGGTCATCCGTACATTGGCCAAACCACAAGAGGGTAAAGTGAAGTTTGCTTTACTTTTTTATTTTATTTTTTTATTTAGATTTGTATAAGCAACAACACAATATGTATGGCTGGCTCTTGGATTCAGATGATCCCATGGATAGTTATAGTTTTGTGTTTCTTTTTGTGAAATATTTCATTTTTACTTTCTCTCCTGTTCATTCCTGTTGATAATGTGCTTTTCGAGAAGTATTCAACTTTTTTGTTTTTACAGTTCAAGTTACTGTGATGTTGACGAAAATGGAGTACGCCATCTGGTGTTTTGCCGTGTCATATTGGGAAAAATGGAACTTGTTCATCCTGGATCTGGACAATTTCATCCCAGTAGTGAAAACTTTGATAGCGGAGTTGATGATCTGCAAAATCCTATTCATTATATTGTTTGGAACATGAATATGAACACACACATCTATCCAGAATATGTTGTCAGTTTCAAGATGTCCCACAGTGCTGAAGGTGCTACTTGATACCTCATTTAATGTTTCTGTTTAACGGTTAATGCATGATTTGTATTCCAAGCTTAGCAGAAGATATCATATACCTCTTTCTGTTCGTGTGGCCACTGGCTTGATACACGCCATTTATTGGTACAAAGACGGTTAATTCATTTTATGGATGAATCCAGCTTAGCACTTATAATCAATAACTCATTAGTGTGTTAGTGGGACACACATTTAGAAGAGGTGTATGAATCTAATATTTTCTTGGTGTTGATTTTAGTAAATTTTAATTATATTTGAGACATTTTTAAGTATTGAATTGCGGAACTTTTCAATGTTGCTACAGGAGCTCTGGTTGGGCAAGAAAGCAGGTTTAACGTTGCTGGGGTTGCTGCTTGTCAGGGACTTCATCGGGGTCAATTCCAGCTAAATTCATCTTCAGTTGTATCGGTAAGTGTTTGCATGCATCAAGTTTCTTGTTATTGTGGGTCATTCTTTGCTAATTTTATCTAGTGGGCAGCAATTTTTTGACGGTGATGATAACAAATCTGGGTCCTTTCTGCTTATTATGTTAATCTGTGGAGCAAGTGGAAGTGCTTTGTGTTTGCACAAGCTGATAGCACCACGACACCATAACTCTATGACTGGAATTGTCCAGGAGCTGAGCTAAAGCTTGAGATCTTTATTGTCAAGCAGGCCTGGCCCCGCTAAAGAGGTTTGGCTGGCTTTACTGGAGATAAGATTATGGCCTAACTGCTACCATGTTGTGTGATAGAATTGCATACTTGCAAAAGGTTGGAATAACTATTACAAGCACTTTGTGGATATATACAACCTTGAACTTTGGTTGTTCACTAGTCGATCAATTAGAGAGCATTATGCTTTATGACAGCCCAAAATGTTGGATGGGGATTAGATTTCACTTTTTAGACCATGGCATGGTATGGGTATAATTGATATAACTAGATTACCGGACAAACATTACCAGGGCTTTTCTATTGCACCTTTGTTTTAATGGCTGGTATATAAATAAGCATTATTATTTAAAAAAAAATTATTATTCTTTTACATTCTTGGGAATGTCAAGTATTCAAGCAATGGTGAGGAGTAGACCAATTTTCATATGTACTTGTTAATAGTTATTGCTGACGAATGACTTTGTTATCCGTCTCCTCCTATCTGGTCTTTATGATTTGAGAATATGTTTTCGTAAAATATTCGCATGTCAATATTTGGTAGGCTAACCTTTGTTTTTAGTGTTTGGTTTCTCCTTGTCATTATGAAGGAGATTTTCCTCCTTTGATAGTATCACTTACTGTTTCGTAGGAGAAAAATTGCCATGCATCTCAAGATGTTGAGAATAAATCTCAGGGAAAGGCCTGTAGTGTTGGTTCGAGCACCATGAAGATTCCTAAATCCCCTTGGATGCCTTTCGCTTTGTTGTTTGGCGCTATCTCAAGTAAAGTAGCTCCTAAAGATATGAAATTGGTGGATGTTCACTATGAGTTATTCAGGGTATGTTGTACCATCTGTTATTTCTTCCTTTTTGATTTTACTTAATATTTTTCTAATTTTCTTTTCTTTTCTTTTCTTTTTTTCTTTTTTCTGTCTTGTTGGAAATATTATTAGAGCAAGAAAATTAGTCGGGATGATTTTATTAAAAAGTTGAGATTGATAGTTGGGGATCAGTTGTTGAGATCTACGATAGCCAGTCTCCAGTGTAAGGTATGATTCGATCTGTTTTGTTAATCTTGTGTGACCTTGCTTGATTGGGGCTTTATTTAACTAGTAGTTATGATCTATTACATTTGCTAACTATACTTTCATGCCAAACCAATTGCCGTTGGAAGTGATGGTTTTCTTTTGTTAAAAATCTTGTTGGATGCTTATTGCTTTAGGCTGGATAACTGTAGCATAAATTAAGTAAATGGTACCTGTTGCTTGTTAATACATCAGTTTAGGACGACTCAACTGAAGACAGTTTTTTGTTTTTTGTTGAATTCAACAACACAAGCCTAATACAAACCATATTTTTTTTAGATAAACTTAGGCTCGGGCTCGGGCTCGGTTTCGGGCTCGGGCAAGTCAATTCGGGCTAGAGGTCAGTCAGGCTGCGTTTTGGCAAATCCCTCTACAGTTCAAGCTGAGCTTGGATAGGCCCTCAGCCGTCTGAACTCACCCTAGTTGAATCTCTACATACAAGTTGTTACTTTGACAGTGCCTGTGCAACACTGACAATTTTGTTTAGTATGGAGAAGTTTTTTTTAGCTGCTGAGTGAAGTTTGCATGCACATACTTCATAAAACATGGGCTAGGACTTGGGAGTGTTACTGGGTGACATTATGCATTTGTTAAGAACGTTTTAAGTTCGAAGGTCTTTATCCCTTGTATTTTATGTTTGCAGCAACCATCCAATTCGATGAGCCCATTGAAAGCGCCGAAGGAGAAGCAAGAATGTTGAGGCATTTAATACCGGTTGGCTTTCTTATTATTCTCGCGGTATATGGTATTTGCTTGTATTTCCTTTCCTTTTCTCAGTTTAGGTTAGTATTCTACCTGTTGATCTTGTGCGTTTTGCAATGAAAGCATGCTTTGTTCAAATGTGTGACAGAATGGTGGAGACACAAATGGTAATGCCTATGTATCCCTTGAATAAAAATCACATTTTGCTGGGGACATGTTCGATTGTGCAAATTATATTATTTTGTTGCCAATTACTTGATTTAGAATCTTTGAACTTAGAAGTGAGCTATGGATTTTGAAATTTTCAATCTTATATCAGGTCAAAGAAAGAACTCCTTTTTAAAATAAAAATAAAAAAATCATGTAATTGTCAAATTGTTGAATATATCTTATTTTAAAGCAGCCTTATTTGACAACCAAATGTGTTTGTAATTCAAAGACATTTTTTCTAATAGATTGCTTTTGGTCATTATTATTGCAAAACCGATATACTTTTTTGTTTAGGCGATTGATCATTTCTGGAATTGGGAGTTGAAAACCTGACTTTTCATTGTATTTACTTGCGTTTCTCACTTTGTATTTCCAATTATTCTCTTTGATTGGTCTGTCAATGAAAGCTGTTGATGAATAGTTGGAGTTCAGCTCGTTTAAAATTTGTTTGAGCTCTGTTTGTTTGTTAATTGAAAGAATTTTTTAGGGTTTTGAGGTTTGCTAATTTAGTATATTTTTTACGAAGAGATGTGTAGAAAATGAGAGATGTGACTCAAATAAATGCATTTGTCAAATGAGTACATTTATTTATTACATTCCCAAACAATCTCTCAGAGTATCTCCAATATTTATTTATTTTTCCCACTAAATTTGAGTAAATATTTGGGTTAAAAGTTTCATCTGATACTAATGCTAAATTTTCGATTTTCATCAAAGAACTCGTTGACTGAGAGGAGGATTGGGAGGATGTTGGCCGGTCAATTGGCCTAGTGTAAATTTTTTTCAATTTTTTTCTAATTCAGTCGTCTAGTCGATTGATTGGTCAGTTATCCATCTGGTCGTTTACCAACGGTCATTTGATGAAAGGTTAAAGCCCCCTTAATTTGGTGAAAAAAATAGAGCTCTCTTCATTCGGGCCTCGTTTGGAAAGTTGGCTATTTTAGTAAGTTATTTTAGTTTTTGATTATTTTAGTGGGTTAAAATTTTTGTATTAGAGAAGATAGTGAGATTTTTTTGTAGTTAAATGTTTATGAGTGAAAAAGTGAAATAGTTATAGATCTGATGTTTGTTCTATTAGTTATTTTTAGCCTATTTTATTTTTTTTTATGAATTTTAGCCCAAAAAAAAAGTTAAAGTTCGCCATTGATACTAATTTCATAAAACGGTTAGAATATAATTTTTATCAAATTTAAATTTAGTGAAAGTGTCGGTGTAACTTTTAGCTTGTTCGAGTGGACCTTACTTGACTTGATGAGGCTTAGCAACACAAAAATATAAATTAATTAGAGGATGGTGGTAAATCAATTATTAGTTCATGAAGAGGATAGGATAGAGATCAATTAGTTCGTGAAGAGGATAGGATAGAGGATAAGATAAGAACATGGATATTGGATATGCATGATGTGGGAGTATTCTCACGCCAACTAGTTGACTTTCTTTTATGGACCACTCTAGTGATGGGGTATGTTTCATGTTTTAGGGTAATTATTCATTGCCCACACAATGGATGGCCTAGATTGGTTTGGGGGCAATGCCACATGAGGTATTGAATAATTTTTTCCTTGTGAGGGGAAATTATGGGGTGGCCTTAGGGTAAATATATGGAGAAGAGTTATGTTAGGGATATTAAAAATTTTATCAAATATTTGACTAAATGTCTTATATGAGTGTGGTTTTATAGGATTTCATATAAGTGAGGGACTCACACTTATGTGATATATGTGCTAGAATTTTTAGGATGTCTAATATTTTTGTATGGAGAAATTACAAATAGGGAGAAAAAAATCATACTTACAAATAGAATTTTTTTTGGTGCAATTCTGACACAAGAAGAGTTGTACTAAATACATGAATGAATTTGCCCATAAATACAGTAGAGTTATACCATTGTAAAAATATAATTTTTTTTTCTACTGTTCCACTAAGATGCAATTTCTTCAAAATATATTTCAATATAGAAATTCTTAAGAGCTCGAAATTTTTTGGCTCAAAATTGCCTTGAAGCATAGGTGGAAGGCCCGATCAACACATCAAAACCAACTCAGAGCCACGTTACCAATAAAGTTTCATTAAATTATAAATTGACCCCAAAAATCTTGCAAAATTATAAAAATATAAATAGTTATTAAAAATTTATCAGTAAGTCTATGCTTTTAATTACAACCCTTAGAGCTGAAATAAAAGATAATTTAAATTATATTTCTGAATTAGAAGGCGTGTTAAATAGATTAAACTCTCTTTTGGCTATTACTTCAGGACAATCTATAATAAATTATAATCAAAGAATTGTTAGTCTTAAAAATAAAATATCATTAGAAAAGATAAGTGTAGATTATCAACAAAAATTATTATGGAATTAATATTAAATTAGATTCATCGCATTGTAAATTATATCAATCGCATCGTAAACTGGTATCAGAGTCTGATTTTTTCAGCCTTGCCAATAACTTTTGCATGAGTACTAAAATATAGTGAAGAAGTAGAATCTGATAATTTAAATAACAATACTTCTTTACAAATAATAATAAAACAAAATAATAACTTAATTAGGCTATTAAAAGAAATTAACGAAAAACTTAGAATTAATCAATTAAAAATAATAAATAAAATTATACATTTTGTACAAGATCCAGAAACACAAGTAGCTTTTTTTGAAAAAAAACAAAATGAATCAGACTTATATCCCCCTATCCATATAAAGGAAATAATCCGGAAGAGCCCTTTGAATTAGTCTCACTTGCAAAACAAAAAGATAATAAAGTTAAGTAACTATAGCTTAAAACAGTTAGAAGAAATGGTTTTAAAAGAAAATGATAATGAAATAAAATACAAAATAATATTACAAATAGCTGAACTATTAAATATGGTAGATAAATAAATAATAGAAGAAATAAATAATGAAATAATAGAATTAGAAGAAGATATTTATAAACAATTAGGATTAATCAGCTTGGGAGAAATGAAACACATTCCCCTTGAAGAACTAGAACAAGTAATGGGAAATAATGACATAGAAAAAGAAAAATGAAATAATATACTAGAAAATTTCGAAGACATAGAAAAAGATAATGCCTTAGAAAAATAAACTAATAACATAAATATGGCAGCAGTAAAACAAGAAGGAAGTATCTCGTCTGCCTCACCTAATCCAAATCATCCAGATTTTTGAAATTTTACCAGACAACAGCTAGAAAATGATGCCAAAAATTATAAATATAGAAGAAGAACGGGACATTATAATTATCTAAATAGAAGGTTTTTTGCTAGAGGAACATCAAATTATGCTGATTTTACCCCTGGGAAGGAAGTATTGTTACGGGAGGTACCATGAAAGCCAATAAGTAATACATGTTATTTATTAGATATTGATTGTGCTACAAATACAAGTAAGGTAATAAAACAATAGAAGAGAGGCATGCACCATGTCTTAAATATCCATAGTAGCAACTGGAGCGCGCAAAGTTTTCCAAATTATATTGAACATAGCCTTACGGGTATAGTAACAAGCTGGTATGACAATCTAACATAAAGTGACAAAGAAAAATTGACAACAGAAACTACTCCGAAAGGTATATTAAATATTTGTAAAATATATTGAAGAAGAATTCGTAGGAAAAGAGTGGGATGAAGATAAAAGGAAAAGAGAATGGGTCAAGAAATCAAGTAACATAGAAATATGTAATATGGAATATATAGAAAATTATATATGTGAA
>JAXFYN010000965.1:0-44751 GCA_036172215.1 Camellia granthamiana
AATGCCTATAAATGATGTATGTATATACTATCTTTGTACCGAATGTGAACATGTTATGAAAAGTCTTTTTGCATACAGATTGTCACAGCTCATTGGACATCTTTTAATTACTGTTTTGGCTTCCGCTAGCCCCTGTACTCTGTATTACTATTGTTACTATTAAGCAGGGCTTCGGTAATCACGGATTACTGGCCGGTTACGGTGCTAAACCCTTAGGGGCGGGTTTGGGTCGTGACATTAGGGATGGGTGCAGGTCGGTTGCGGCCACGGAATCTTCAATCCGCCATCCGTCCGCCAAATTGGCAGATTGGAAAAAATCAATCCGCATCGGTTCGCCAATTCGGCGGATGTGGATTGAGCGGATAGATGCGAATCGGTTTGATGGTTTAAAATTTTATAAATTTTCAATATAATTCAACTTGTGCACTTCCTCAAAAAAAAAAAAAAATGTATTACTATCAATGACTTACAAAAGTATTACAATCACTACATGTCTCATCCAAAGAAAGAAAGTTTGAAACTTTAGAATATTAGCATGCCTCATCTACATAAAATATTACAATCTGTGGTTCTTAAAATATAAAAATAATTCAAACCACTAAAATCATGAACAGAGCAGAAGTAGAGATTGTATGCATTTGTATTGTTACATCTATATCTATTTTAAAAATAAAAACCAACCAGCATATATTATCTTTTTTATTTATTATTTATAGAGTTAAATTTAAAAACCAAAAAATATAAATAAATAATACATTTGTTTTTTTCAATTCAAAAAATATATTCAAGTTGAAAACCCTTTTTCAATTGAATATATTCAACAGAATATATTCAACATAACATTTAAATTCTTTTTCAATTGAAAACACAAATAGTATATCTAAACAAATTGAAAATACAAAATCTTACAAATTACTAGGGGTGCTCGTGGTTTGGTGGTTCGGTTGCAGCCAAAGGAACCTCAAATCCGCCATCCGTCCAAAACTAGGCGGATTGGAAAAAATCAATCCGCAACCATTCACTCGTTATCACACATCCGTCCAAAATGCAGCAGATCGGTTCGGTTCGGTCGGTTTGGGAGGATCGGTATATCTGCTGTTCACTCCTATTAAGGTGATCAATTTTTTTTTTTTTTTTTTTTTTTTTTTTTTTTTTTTTTTTTTTTTTTTTTTGAGGAAGGAATTCATATTTTGATTAGATTTTGTTGTTTATTTTAAATTTATTTGGAAAAAATTCTGATTAGGTTCAGATATTTTTTTTTTTTGAAAAAAAAAAGAAGCTTTTAGCAACGTTTTAATAAAAAAGCCACTATAAGTTAGTATGACTTCATTTGTGGGTTGGGGCAACTTTTATGCTGACGTTTAAAAAAACGCCGCAAAAGATCTTGTACGGCGTTTATAAAACGTCGCTAAGTTATAGCGACAGTCGCATCCTCAATGTAATTTTAAAACGCTAGTATATATTTTGTCGACATTTTTGATAGCTTTAGCGACGTTTTGAAACCCTAGTAAAAGCCTATTTTCCTGCAATGACAAAATTGTGATAAGACACGCCATTATGGAGCAATGAATGTCTTGGGAACTTTTTATCACAAATAGGACTTAATTGGCTATATTGAAACTTGATAGGATTTATTAGTATAATCAAGAGCAAATAGGACTTATTGATTATTTTTTGAAGAGGAATTCTCACTACAAGAAATTGCGCTTTTGGCTACTACTTTTGGCAACGACGTCATTTTTTCATAGCCGAAAGTATATTTTTGGCGACACGATGATGAATTTTGTTGGTAAAAGTAGGCCTTTACCAATTCACTACCGTCGCTAAAAAAACATAACATTCACTAAGCGCCAAAATTATTGGTTGGCGCCAGAATTTCAAAGTTTTAGCTATGAGGCTTATTTTTTAGCAACACAATGAGTGTTGCTATTAGTGTGCTTACTTTTGGCGATGGCAAGTTGACATGGGCAAAGAGTTAAACATTTAGCGACGATAAAATTATTTGTCTGTAAAAGTTTTTCTAGTGGAACGAGATGATTTAGTGATTTGTGTTTTGATTATAACTTTTGAAAGAGTTTTAAATATTCTAGTTATTGAATTGTAAAATTAAAGTGATCATTGAATTAGATCATAAAATGAACTCATCAAGTCCAAACAAACTCTTAAGTTGAGATAGTTAATTTTAGATAATTTAAACTTTCCCAAAGGATGTGGTTAGATTATCAATTTCAATATGTTTGGTTTTATTTTCAGAAACTAGTTTTAAATTTTGTTTTCTTCAAAAAAACTATAAAAAAAAATTGGTTGAAAAAAATATAAAAAATACTTATTATTTTTTGTATAATTTTATCTTTTAGGTCATAAATAATTTTTCAAATTTTAAAAATATATTTTTGATTTTTATTACTCTCAAATTAATTTTAATATTTTCAAAAAAACAAATCAAAAATTTGTTTTGAATTGTTTTTTTATTTTATTTATTTATTTATTTTTTGGTGATTTGTTGATCAGGCGGTGGCAATTTCCTCTTAAAATTCCCTTCTTTTTTTTACCCTCATCAAATCTCCCCATCAATCTCCACGATTTCACTCTTGCACACCCTTCTCTCACAATTCGTAGTTCTCTCTCCCTCACGATTTCACTCTTGATCATAGGGTTTGTGCTGTTTGCTGCTGCAGTGACGAACGGTGCTTCAGTCTGCCCCTACAGGTTTGTTCCCCTTTTTGCTTTGTATCTCAATTCCCCTACTTCTCTCTCTCAATTTCTTAACTGAATCTATGTTTGTTTATTTTCACTTCTTCTTCTATTACTGTATCGACGCATTCTGTAACTGCTAGTTCTGTCAAGAATCTTAGATAGTTTTCTGGGTTATTGTTATTTCTTGTAAAGATTGAGACCCTCTTGGTTCTTTTATCTCAATTGGCTCTCATAATCTGAAGAACATTTTTAAGTGCAAAGAGTGGCAGCAATGTTAAACCAAAGAAATCTAAAATTGTTCCCATTTCATCCCAACTTTTTTTTTCTGATTGTTTTTTTGTCGTCATTTTGTTTTTGTTTATTTTTCTTTTTTCTTGCTTTAGTATTTTTAAAATTTTTCAAGTCCCAAAAAAACAAAAGAAAACTAAAAATCCAAACAAATTGAGGCCAAACAGGGATCATCATGAAAAAAAGAAAGAATCTTTAACTCGATTTAACAAAGAATTAATCCAAACTAATCATGCAGCTGTACAAAGAAAAAATTGAAGCAAGAAGAAATTAAAAAAAAAATTAAAGATTGGTTTAAATAAGTGATGAAAGAAAATTATACCTGAGGCAATTGCTAGAGAAAATTCAGTAAGGCGCTTAACGTAGTATTGTTAAACATCGATGGGCTCGTATCCCAAGCCCAAGTCACGTAGTAACTTCTTGCACTCATAAAATTCAATAAGGCACTCATAAGTGATCCAAACAAAGATTTCTTTTTTGTCCTGCTCTATTATATCTAGATATGTTTATATGAAGGAAACAAAGCTATATTGTATTTTGTAGTCACTGTTATGTATAATTAAAATTTACTAGTTTTTCTTTGATCATACTTTGACCACTTCCATGTGGCGCTAATAGGACTTATGGAATAGGATTGCTCATGGAAGCCTGGCCAACCTAGGCCTCCATGTTGATCCGGTCTAATTTTTGCTCCCAAACTTGTAATACTCTACTCTGACATATGAACAACAGATTGATCATCTTGAACCAACTTAGTTTGCTCTCTTGCTTGTAGTCAGGTTTGTTCGAGTCTTTGGAATATCAAAATATTTTGATGCCCGTGAGACTCAACCAAGCATAAGAAATTGAAACTCAACTTTGAAATGAAATATAAAAATAAAAATAAATAAAATAAATAACTAAAACACAAATGATGCACTGCAGACAATTTTGACTGATGATTTATAGGATTTGTAAATCATCAACGAAAAAAATTCCTAAACTCGTCAGCAAGGAATTTTATGGAGGTCACAGAGTTACAAACTCTACCAAATATCAAAATTGAATTACCTGCTCTTAACCCACAACTCTTCTTCTTTGTCATTCTCAAAAATGGTTATAACATTATTCAGTTGTGTTTACAGAATATTGATATGTATCTATAGAGTTTTAACAGATTAAATATGTTTTTCTACTTGGGCTAAAGCCATCCCTTCTTTTTCTTGTCTATCTATCTGTCTTTTTAATTTTTCTTTTTTGAAAAAAACTTCTATGCTAATTGGTGCAATTTAACTGGGCTAAAGTTCAAAAGTTGAACACTAGTAGTTCAATGTGGAAAATTATTTTGTGCTGATGGGGAAATGATGTAGCAATTCGCTTGCCCACTGACAATAAAATTGAGCATGGGATTGAATAATCTTATTATACATCTACACGTACATATAGTAGCATACAAGGCCGACTTTAGATTCACTGAAATACTTGGGGTCAAAAAAAGAGTACTTTAAGCATTTTTAATCTCCAATAGGTCTGGTGGGTAATATTATGCGCACTCAATATGTTATATGTACCCATGGCATTTTACATAGTACATATTTTTGTAGCTATCTTCAGCTAAAAATTGTTTTCTTTTCATTTCACTTATCTTTTATGTTAATTGGATCAAGGAAGTGGGAAATAAATTTCAAATCAAATCAACAACACTCATTAGCCTTCAAAATTCAAGAGCTAGAACAGGCATTGAATAGGAGAATGCCATACATGGGAATATGAGAGCAGATAATTTAACCACGGTTACCTGCTGGAGTAATTATCTGTTTTTCAGTCAAAGGAAGGTGGATTAGACCATGTTCCATGACTTGAAACGTCAATTCATTACCACATTATACTGCATCTTGGATTATCCTAGACCATGTTCATTACCTGGTCATTACCTAGACCATGTTCATCATCTGTTGGAGTAATTACCTGTTCATTACCTAGACCATGTTCATTACCTATTGGAGTAATAATCTGTTTTTAAGGTATTTTGTCCAAATTTTTGCATTCCGTGATGTCAAGGATTTTGTAGGTTTTTAATGGTTTGATTTAATTCAAGTTTAAAATTTAAAAACTGTTTTTCGAAATTCCAAAACCAAATAAATTTTGAATTTCATATTTATAAAAACTATTTTCAAATTATACAACCAAACAAAATTTCAAATTGTACACTCCTTTAAAATATCTATTTATAAATTCATTTGAAAATCCAAACCAAATATACCATGTATTTATATTTTGAGTTTGTCTTGTTGTTTGTTGCTTTTGTCCTATGGCTGTTTTGATATTTAGGGGCAAGAGTTTTATTTCAGTTCTTTGTGTTGTTTTGTTAAGGTTTCATTTTTTTTGTCCACAACATATATAGGCTTAGGATTGCTATTGCTATTTAACTTCCTTTTGACACTTATCCAATTCATGACTAAGTTTAGGAATGTAAAATGAAAACAAAATTTTTTTTTTTTTGATAGATGTGAAAAACACTTAACTTAATACATAATATATGCAGATAGAATAGAATTTTAAAGGACTTGTTGGTCAAAGCCTTGATACAAAATTAAAAAAGCCTATAGCTAGATGCACCTTTACTGACGATGATGTGTCACTCTACAATAATATTAACTACTTTGTCTTTATATTTAATAAATAAATAATAATAATAATAATAATAATAATAATAATAATAATAATAATAATAAATAAATAAATAAATAAAGGTTGTGCCCCATTGATATTAACTACTATCTTACGATCAGCTTACGGACAGGGGTTGGATGTTAATTTCTGATAGATTCAATCAGCCATATATAGATGGGGTGAACTCATTTACTGAATTTGCAAAGGCTCATTTGGGTGAGGCTAGGGAGATTAAGTGCCCATGCATCAATTGTTGTAACTTTTATAAGCAGAAGTATGATAGGGATGGTAGTATCATACACCACTTGGTTAGAACATGGTGAACTTCCAGAACACAATAATCTTGATGAAAGCAATGGTGAAAATGACGAGGATCAAGATGACTATGATGAATTGATAGAGGACTATCAGAGGGGGAATTGTATGGAGGGTGGTACTCTAGAAAGAGAGGATGTACAACACTTTGATAAATTGTTAGATGCTTCCCAATGTTGCTTGTACCCAGGTTGCAAAAACTCAGATACTTTGTTATCATTCGTTATTTAGATGCTACATGTGAAGGTAGAAAATAAGTGGAGCAATAAGTCTTTTGACAAGGTTATGGAGATACAAAGGCGATTCCTACCAGAAGGCTATGTGGTGCCAGGGTCAATTTATGAGTGCAAGAAATTACTACGTGATTTGGACTTGGGATACGAGCCCATCGATGTTCTGGTAGGAGAATGCTCACTTGGAAAAATGTCCCACATGTCAAGCATCTACGTACAGAGTAAATGATAGCAAGGATAAGAAGATCCCTCACAAGATATTGCGTTACTTCCCATTGACACCTAGGTTGAGAAGATTGTACATTTCTTGCCAAAATTAATAGGTAGAATTGTTTGCTTGACACGTAAGAACCATTTATCAAGTTTTGGAGGCCTCAAGGAACATTGAGGACTCCACTACACAAGGGAATAAGAGATTGGTGCAAGAAATATTTAGGGCGAAAACAAATTGCACTGAGAAATAAGAAGCATAAATAATGTAGCAATGTGATGATCAGGTTTATATGATGGCTTGCATTTCATTTGAGAAAGGCATGCAAAGGAATGATTCAACTAGTAAAGTAACACAAATATCAAAATATTGACAAGTGTTGCTAACATCAGATAAAATGCACAACTAATTAAAGCATTTTAAACCGGTCAAATTACATTCCAGATGGAAAAGTATTTCTAGCACCCTGAGTATTGCATGACCTAAGGCTTTGGACTAAAGTTGCAAGTTATTCATTACATTTGAGTGCATTTAGTAGTTCTACACAGTAATTTTGTCTTCCTTTGAATTTGAAGCAGACCCATCCTTGAACATTACTGCTTGTATTCCTGGGCCAAATGTAAGTCTCACACTCTCTCATGCAATTGTGCATTTCTGATTGTGTTGTTTAGCATGTGCTTGTTCTTTTATAAGGGGTATTGTATGGTCATATGTAGGGGTTATAGTGCTTGTGAATTTTGGGCTTTTGGTTGTGAAATTTTGGAAAGTCAGGGTTTGATGCTGCTTTTGGAATATAAATTGCAATTTTACATTAAAATTTTTGGGCATTTTGATAAATAACGAAAACCGTTTAACAACTTTTAAACGAGGAAAACTGTAACAGTTTTGATAATGTGATGAATGAGAAAAGCTGTTTAGCAATCAATCTATGTATCTATTATATTATATAAAGCCACAACTCACTTGGTATGAACTATGTCACCAAATTTTTATATCCAAAAATAACCCCAACAAACACTACCAGATTTTTGCTAAATATTTATTTACTTTAAGGATTAAAAAGAAAAATCAACTAATAAAAATTGATGTATGCAATTTGCCCACCACTCTCTACTCTAACCCATGATCTTCCCGATAATTTCAATTACACACGTTTGTGTGCTTAGGTATTCTAGTTATTGAATGTGACAATTACTAAAAGTGGGGGGCATTTTTTGGTAAAGGAAAAAGCGTGATAGGGTTCACCCTAAATGGGGCGTTCGCTTTATATAATAGAACAAATAGAAAAAAAAAAAAATAGAACAGAAGAATAGATAGAATGGATATAGTATCATTATTTGTACTCTGATGATCAGTTTTCTTACTTTCAAAGTGGATGAAATGAAAGTGAAAGTTGAAAACCTTTAGTTTGTGGTTATTTTGGTTCTGATGGCCAAATCAACCAAGTGTTATGCAAATAATTTGGTCAATTAATTTGATTTGATTTTTCACGATCTTGAAAAATTATAGAGCATGAATGTGGGGACGATATTTTTGAGCTACTTTTAATATGTAACTTTTAGAGATTATGCTAATGGATTCATTCATTATCTTCTCTATGCTTTAGTGTAAAGTTTTATTTTCAGCTTTACACGCTACCATGCACCCATTAATAAAAGCACAGCTTCATTATCTGTTTTGTATTACATTAGATTTCAAATTTCTACTGTTTTGACTTTTATTTGGAAAATGCAAAAGTGAAGGTTGGGAATGGGGAGAGAATTCATTTATGGACTGATAAGTAGTAGAATAGTAGTAGGCACATTGAAGAGTTTCCAAGATTGTTTAGCTTATCTATGGAAAAGGAAGGCTCTCTGATGTAGTATAATCGGAGTAGGGACAACATAGGGGAATGGAATCTAGTATTTAGAAGAGGGCTGCAAGCATGGGAAGAGGTAGAGGTCAACAGGTTGTGTGAGTGGCTGAAAGGTTGTATGTATACAAAGTTCACGGTAGAAAATTGTTTAGATGGAAGTCAATGAATTGACCAATATCAAATTCAAGAACTTCAAATGGTGAGGTTACAAGATGAAACAATCCAGATGAATCTTTACTATTAAAGGCTAGGTATATGTATCTCGATCTGAGGGTGAAGATCTCAAATGTGGTGAACCTAATGATAAGATTCTAAGAAGCAGAAAGCATCTTCTTGAGAGAGAGCTTCGTAGAAGATCCACGCGGCTTGTCCCTAAGGTTTAAGTTTGTTTTTAGTGAAAACTCTATTTGATCATGCAAGTGAAAAGGGTCATTTGTTTAGGTAGCATTATTATAGCTATAGATTGTTATTTGTGAATAATTTTAAATCTGAATAGGCTAATGATTGGCATATTAAAGAGTGGTCTCTTCCTCTTTCTATTATACAATCAAATGGCTAACACTGCTACAGGTATGTTGAAGGTGGAAGGGGATTTTGCTGGTCCTGATATTGTTAATCCGATTTGATCAAATTTGTTGTTGTTCTCAGTTGGATTTGGCAATGCAAGGATTTTATATGTTATTCTATAAGCTAACTGTTGTAGGTTTGGCTTGCCTATTTTAGGGAAGTGTGTTGAGTGATGAGTTTAACGCCCCCAAAATACTACAATAAAGATAACTCATATGCGGAATAAAAATGAGAAGCAACATACTTTCATATATCAGAATTCACTGTTTAACAAACAATTAAATGCCATGTAGGCTTTCATCTTTCCAAGACATTGCTTGGTTACACAAATTGAGTCTCACTCATTACATTTTAAGCTCTTGGCTTTACAAATAACAAACATACACATGTAAAGCATAAATGGGAAACTCTTGCTTTCCGAGAGTCCATCCATGCTATTGCCTTGGAGGTAACACCTCACTTGCACCTGAAAATGATATTCCCGTATAGGGTGAGCCAACAGCCCAGTAGAAATAATCTAACACAATTTATGAAGTTTAGCAAAGGTATAAATACCACGTATATAAACAATACCGATATGGAAGCATCCACAAGGCTTACATATCCATATGCCACTAAGGCTAATCTTATCCCACTTTCCATCAGTTCATTTCCAATTATTATATACTACTTAATTCATGAGTTAAATTCATCATCTTTCAACAACCAAAATGAGACTACAACTCAATGGTTCTCCAATTATGCAAAACACACACATAAACACTTCAAACTTGCCATTTTACGGATATTTCGTTCGAAGGAACCGGCACCTATTTATGATAGATTTCGGGTCTTTCACCCAGGACACTCAGGCCCGCTTGCTTTAAATGGAGTCCATCCCCTTTCTCCTCCCCAAACAAATTATACATATGCAATGTATTAATAAACATAATTATATATGGAGTACATCCCATTTCTCCTCCTAATAAATATACATACACAATGTATTTATAACATGGTCATATTCAATGACACCAACAATGGATTAGCATTAAATCGCCTAATCCTCATGCAATTTCTACAATAATCATAGCTATCCTCAACCGATAGCCCAATACAATTATTTCCAAGATATATTCAATATCGGGTTTAATAGTTTATTCAAAACTTCCATAGGTGAGATAATACATATCCAATATCACCATTTATATCAATAATCATCCAATTTAACATATTCAATGTTAATTCCAATTATTTATACAAAATAATCATTTTACCAAATTAGGGAAAAAAATCTCCCTTTTTCCAATATTAACCCAAATACCCAAAATCAACTATTTTGGTACTCCAAGAGTTTATATTCAACCCCAAACATCATTTATCTCATATACATCAAAAACTCATCTTTTCATTTTACACCCAAATCTTAGATTTGTCCAAACCACAACCAAATCTCATCATCTATACACAATAGCAAATAACTAAGCTAAAAACCATACTAGAGTATAGAAAATCCCTACCTCAAGTGTAGAAAACCCAAGCAACAAGGTGGGACTCCAAAGATGACGAAACCCACATTTGTTTAGATCAATATGAAGCTCTTGAAGCCTTCTACCTTATTCTCAAAGACACTAGGGTCAAGAACACAATGGATTTAGATGAAATCTTATAGAGAAGGTGAGTTTTAGAGAGAGAATATGAAGATCTTCGTTTATGGAGAGTTTTAGAGAGAGAATGGGCTGCTGAAAGTGACCTAAAATGTCACATTCACGATCTGATATGAATAGGCTCGCTCGAGCGAAGGAGTTCTCGCTCGAGCAACCATCCTTCGCTCGAGCGACCAGAAACAAAAGTCACCTCACTCGAGCAAACACTGCAATGCTTCAAGTCTGCAACGCAGAAGCACGCTCGAGCGAAGGAAAGCTCGCTCGAGCGAAGAACACCAACCTTCAGGTTTCACAGAGACGCAGACGCACGCTCGAGCTAAGGAAATATCGCTCGAGGAAGACACATTTTCACAGAGCTCGCTTGAGCACAAGAAGCCTCGCTCGAGCAAAGAGGAAAATTTCTGGGCAACAAAGTTTTGGAAAAACAAGCAACCAACCTGTTCCAAACACACAATTACAACCCAATAACCAACATTAAGGGGAAGACAAGGGAAACAAGACGTGAACTACCATCCAAACCATATAAACTCGAGTCCAGAACACCACAAGAGACAGGTCAAAACCAGGGTCGTTATAACCTCCCCCCCTTAAAGAATTTCGTCCCCGAAATTTCAAATCATGTTTCAAAACTATGTTATTCCCACAAGTTCAACACCATAACCCATTTTTCGGTCATCTATTCACACCGACTCGATTCACAAGTCCCAAATTAAAATGAAAATTTCAATTTCCCAAAACATTTACAATGTTCAACCAAAGTCCAAATTTTCAAAAAAAAAAAAAAAAAAATTGTACATACAATGCTTCCAAAAATGATATAACATCGTCAATATTCCACATTCTCAAGACATATACAATGTTTATATTAAATCCATGTTCTTCCCAAACAATTATAACATATACAATGTTCTTACAAGTTAAAACATATACAATGTTTATACTTCTCATTAACAAAATTAATTCTCAATACATGCCTATGCATCAACAAACAAATCCGGATATTTCTCTCGAACTTCTAACTCACGTTCCTAAGTCGCTTCCTCGACTCCGTGATGTTTCCACAATACTTTTACCAAGGGAATTGTCTCGCCTTGTAAAACTTGATCCCGTCTATCCAAGACTCTCACCAGTCTCTCCTCATACGAGGCATCCTTATCTACCTCTAAGTCGGTCCAATCCAATACATACGATGGATCCGGCTCATATTTCCGAAGCATACTAATATGAAACACGTCATGAACCCCGGAAATCTGTGGCGGTAACGCCAAATGATAAGCAACTTCCCCAATCCGTTCAAGGATCTCAAAAGGGCCAATAAACCGAGGGGACAACTTCCCACTCTTCCCAAACCTCATCAAACCCCGTCTAGGTGATATCTTCAAAAAGACATGATCTCCCACCTCAAAAGACAAAGGTCTCCTCCTACGGTCGGCATAACTTTTCTGGCGACTCTGAGCCGTAGCTAGCCTCTTACGAATAAGTATAACTTTCTCCGTCCTTTCCCGAACCAATTCTGGACCCAACAAAGGTGCATCACCCACCTCGACCCAACACACAGGGGATCTACACGGTCGACCATACAAGGCCTCAAACGGTGCCATGCCAATACTCGATTGGAAACTGTTATTGTAGGCAAACTCCACTAAGGGTAGGTGTCTCTCCCACGACCCCTTAAAATCAAGGACACAACCTCTAAGCATATCCTCAAGGATCTGAATAGTACGCTCGGACTGCCCGTCAGTCTAAGGATGATACACACTACTAAAAGTCAATCTAGTGCCCAAGGCACTCTGCAAACTCTGCCACAACCGAGCAGTGAAACGCAGATCTCTATCTGAAACAATCGTTACAGGGACCCCGTGCAACCTCACTATGTCTCTAATATACAAGTCAACAAGATAATCTACCGAGTCACTTACGCGCATGGGAATAAAATGCGCCGATTTAGTCAACCGGTTAACGACTACCCAAATGGCATCACTACCCTGTTGAGTCCTTGGAAGGCCCACAACAAAATCCATCGTAACATGCTCCCACTTCCACTCAGCTATAGGCAAGGGTTGCAACAAACTTGCTAGCCTCTGATGCTCGGCCTTCACTTGTTGACAAGTAAGGCACTTTGATACAAACACAGCCACATCCTTTTTCTTACCTCTCCACCAAAACTGGCGACTAAGATCATGATACATCTTTGTGCCTCCCAGATGCACCGCAAGGCGCGAATAGTGAAACTCTCGGAGTACTTCCTCTCGGCAAGACTTCGGTACAAGCAAACGGTCACGGTATCTCACACTCAGGTCAGGATACACAGTCAAACCTCTTTCTATCTTTCCATTGGAAATCTTCTCTCGGAACGATTTCACTTCAAGGTCACCCTTTTGCGCTTCCAACACTCGATTCACAAGTGTAGGTTGTGCAACCACTGAAAACAAAGCTGCAGACTCAACATACTTGCCCAGTTGCAAGTCAAACTCATTAAGAGTACCCAACATTTCCCATTCTCGGATGGCGATAGAAGCCACACTGCTAACTGGCTTTCTACTCAAAGCATCGGCCACAACATTGGCCTTCCCGGGATGATAATGCAACTCAAAATCATAATCCTCTATGAATTTCATCCACCTTCTCTGCCTCAAATTTAAGTCTTTCTATGTAAACAGATATTTCAAACTCTTGTGATCAGAGAACACTTCAAATTTCTCACCATACAGATAATGCCTCCAAATCTTCAAGGCAAATATTACTGCTGCTAACTCTAGGTCATGAGTAGGATAATTTCTCTCATGTGTTTTCAACTGTCGTGAGCCATAGGCTACCACTTTACCCTCTTGCATCAATACACAACCTAAACCTTCCCGTGAAGCATCACAATAAACTGAATAACTCAAGCTCCTCTTTGGTATAATCAATACTGGAGTAGTGATGAGTCTAATCTTAATCTCTTGGAACGACTTTTCACAAGTCTCACACCACACAAACTTGATTTCCTTTCTAGTCAACTTAGTCAAAGGTGAAGCTAGTCTAGAGAAATCCTTCACAAACTAACGGTAATAACCGGCCAACCCCAAGAAACTACGAATCTTGAAGGCATTCTTAGGCTGTGCCCAACCTTGCACTACCTCTATTTTGGATGAATCTACAGTCACCCCTTCCCTTGACACTACATGCCCTAGGAATTTAACCTCTTCCAGCCAAAAGTCACATTTCCCAAACTTAGCATACAGCTTATGGGCTCTAAGCAACTCAAGTACTACTCATAAGTGTTCCTCGTGTTCCTCCTCAGAAGGTGAATAAATCATAATGTTGTCCACAAAGACAACCACAAAGCGATCTAAGAATTCACGGAAGATCCGATTCATTAAATCCATAAACACAGCCGGAGCATTAGTTAGCCCAAAAGGCATCACAAGAAACTCATAGTGGCCATACCGCGTACGGAATGCCGTCTTCGGGATATCCTCCTCCTGTACCCTCAACTGATGATAACCCGATCTCAGGTCTATCTTAGAGAAACAACAAGACCCCTTCAACTGATCAAACAGATCATCTATACGAGGCATTGGGTACTTATTCTTAACAGTAACCCAGTTCAACTTTCTGTAATCGATATAAAGCCGTAATGCTCCATCTTTCTTTTTAGCAAAGAGAGCCGGCGCTCCCCAAGGTGAAGTACTAGGGCGAATAAAACCCTTATTTAACAATTCGTGGAGTTGAATCTTCAACTCACTCAATTCAACTGGTGCAAATCTATATGGAGCCATAGAAATCGGTGCCGTGCCAGGCACTAAATCAATAGAGAACTCAACCTCTCGATGAGACGATAAACTGACAAGATCCTCGGGAAAAACATCCGGGTATTCACAAACTACCCTCGGCAATTCAACTCGAACTCCATT
The DNA here is from genome assembly GCA_036172215.1 of Camellia granthamiana. Lineage (NCBI taxonomy): Eukaryota > Viridiplantae > Streptophyta > Magnoliopsida > Ericales > Theaceae > Camellia > Camellia granthamiana. The sequence goes on from JAXFYN010000965.1 coordinate 14,361, forward strand.
ACACTCACTACTCATAAAGCTAGCAAGGAGACAACTAAGTTCACTCCGCCCACGCGGATCATATACCAGTGATAGGACTCTATCCACACGGTCTCCCAAGAAATAAAAACAATCACCGTTCAAGGTACATACAGTAACCTTCTGACGGTAGCAATCTATAACAGCCTGGTATGACGATAACCAGTCCATACCCAAAATAACATCAAAACTATGCATGTCAATCAATACAAAAGCAAAAGGTAATCGACGACCAGCAACCTCTATGTCACAACCTTGACATCCCTGTGTCAAGACAGTCTGACCACCAATAGGTGACTCTACATAAATAGGAGATGCTAACTGTGCCAACTCCAAATCTAAGACTGATGCAAACGCATACGAAATAAAAGAATGGGATGCACCAGTATCAATCAACACATTAGCAACCGAATTGCAAAACAAAAAGGTACCTCTCACTATAAAAGGAGCAGGTACAAGATCTGGCCCTACAACTGTATACATACGTCCAGTAGGCCTCTACTCAACCTGCTCACCCCTCAGAGCATAAGCCTGATGTACAGACTGAGCCGAAGAGACTCCTTGATTGGCCCTCGAGGCCTGTGCTAACTGTGCTGGCTGGTAACTCTGTGTCTGTCTCGAACCAGACACACTAGGTGTACCACCCAATTGTGGGCAAAACCTCTTCAGATGCCCCGCCTGCCCGTACTAATAACAAGTGAGCGGCTAGCCTCTTCCCTGACACTGGCTCTAAAAATGAGCCGAAGATGATGCTGCTTGTTGTCCTCCTCTTCTCTGAGGACAAGCTAGAGACTTGTGGCCCAACTGACCACACTTAAAGCAAGTAAAATCTCCCTAGCCCCTTTTCCAGAACCTGTACTCGGTATTGGAAAAGTGGACCTCGACTAAGTTCCTTGGGACTGCTGAGGGTAGGAACCCCTCTGCCTCTTACTGTCTCCCTGACTATCCTGACTCCTCCTGGAGCCCCTCATCCTTTCGTCTTCTGCCTGCATAATAGTTTCAAGATGGGTTGCAGCCTGCACAAGGCGCCCATAATCTCTAGTCATGGAATCGGCAACTCTATACATTAACCCAGTCCTTAACCTCTTTTCAAACTCCAAACAACGTTGCTCCTCAGTCGCTACCAACTCAGGTGCAAACCTCGACAGACTAGTAAAGGTTGCCTCAAACTTAGCCACTGGCGTATTCAACTGCAACAATTTAGAGAATTGATCCCTCAACTTCTCCCTAACCGTGGGAGGTACAAATTTGTCCTGGAAAGCCTCAACAAAAACCTCCCATGTTCCTCCAATGCGTCCACACGCATACTTCCACCACTGACCCGCATCACCCTTCAATTGGAAAGACGTCAAGGTCACTTTCAACTGATCATCCTCAATGCTCAGCATCTCGAATGTCTTCATCAACTATTCTAGCCACTCATCTGCCTTCAGTGGCTCCCTGGGATCACCTACAAACTTATCCAGATTCGATCGGAAGAACTCCCTCTTCAGAAAAGATGGCCCTGCTTCAGCTACTTGAGCCTGGACTTGATTCTTAGCTCGAAGTATGTCCATAGATTCCCTCAATGCTCCGGTCATTTCATGGGCTAGGCGCCCAAGGCCTGATGACCAACTGGTTCAGCCACATTGGCTTGACCAATTCTTTCTTCCTGTGCCGGAATGTCATCCGGTATAGGTATCGGCATCACATGCCTCAAAGGTCTACCATGTCTACCACTACCACGTCCACGTCCAGACATCCTAATAAAGCTAACAACAGGAGATTAGCACATTCACACTTGTGACGATGCTAACTCACTTATGTTCTAGTACAATGGAATAAATAAATCATTCCATGTAAGCACATACTCATAAAAACACATACGAATTTTATTCCCAGATAATGACCGTCCCACGGCGTTGCTAAAGTTCCAATTAGAAATAGCAGTGATCAAGTGCTCTTCCAATAGGACTTCCACAAACCCGTAGATCCAATCAACGTCTTAGGAACTAAATTCCATACCCACATAATCACATAAGCATGTTATCACATAAGCATACAATACATGCTAACATCTCAATCAAGCAAGACAAACCCATTATGGTACTAACCACTTCCCACATACCCAAAGTATTCAAACCCGGTACACTCTGATACCAAGTTGTAACGCCCCCAAAATACTACAATAAAGATAACTCATATGCGGAATAAATATGAGAAGCAACATACTTTCATAAATCAGAGTTCACTGTTTAACAAACAATTAAATGCCATGTAGGCTTTCATCTTTCCAAGACATTGCTTGGTTACACAAATTGAGTCTCACTCATTACATCTTAAGCTCTTGGCTTTACAAATAACAAACATACACACGTAAAGCATAAATGGGAAACTCTTGCTTTCCGAGAGTCCATCCATGCTATTGCCTTGGAGGTAACACCTCACCTGCACCTGAAAATGATATTCCCGTATAGGGTGAACCAACAGCCCAGTAGAAATAATCTAACACAATTTATGAAGTTTAGCAAAGGTATAAATACCACGTATATAAACAATACCGATATGGAAGCATCCACAAGGCTTACATATCCATATGCCACTAAGGCCACTCTTATCCCACTTTCCATTAGTTCATTTCCAATTATTATATACTACTCAATTCATGAGTTAAATTCATCATCTTTCAACAACCAAAATGAGACTACAACTCAATGGTTCTCCAATTATGCAAAACACACACATAAACACTTCAAACTTGCCATTTTACGGATATTTCGTTCGAAGGAACCGACACCTATTTATGATAGATTTCGGGTCTTTCACCCAGGACACTCAGGCCCGCTTGCTTTAAATGGAGTCCACCCCTTTCTCCTCCCCAAACAAATTATACATATGCAATGTATTAATAAACATAATTATATATGGAGTACATCCCATTTCTCCTCCTAATAAATATACATATACAATGTATTTATAACATGGTCATATTCAATGACACCAACAATGGATTAGCATTAAATCGCCTAATCCTCATGCAATTTCTACAATAATCATAGCTATCCTCAACCGATAGCCCAATACAATTATTTCCAAGATATATTCAATATCGGGTTTAATAGTTTATTCAAAACTTCCATAGGTGAGATAATACATATCCAATATCACCATTTATATCAATAATCATCCAATTTAACATATTCAATGTTAATTCCAATTATTTATACAAAATAATCATTTTACCAAATTAGGGAAAAAAATCTCCCTTTTTCCAATATTAACCCAAATACCCAAAATCAACTATTTTGGTACTCCAAGAGTTTATATTCAACCCCAAACATCATTTATCTCATATACATCAAAAACTCATCTTTTCATTTTACACCCAAATCTTAGATTTGTCCAAACCACAACCAAATCTCATCATCTATACACAATAGCAAATAACTAAGCTAAAAACCATACTAGAGTATAGAAAATCCCTACCTCAAGTGTAGAAAACCCAAGCAACAAGGTGGAACTCCAAAGATGACGAAACCCACTTTTGTTTAGATCAATATGAAGCTCTTGAAGCCTTCTACCTTATTCTCAAAGACACTAAGGTCAAGAACACAATGGATCTAGATGAAATCTTATAGAGAAGGTGAGTTTTAGAGAGAGAATATGAAGATCTTCGTTTATGGAGAGTTTTAGAGAGAGAATGGGCTGCTGAAAGTGACCTAAAATGTCACATTCACGATCTGATATGAATAGGCTCGCTCGAGCGACCAGAAACAAAAGGTCGCCTCGCTCGAGCGAAGGAATGCTCACTCGAGCAAACGATGCAAAGCTTCAGGTCTGCAACGCAGAAGCACGCTTGAGCGAAGGAAAGCTCGCTCGAGCGAAGAACACCAACCTTCATGTTTCACAAAGATGTAGACACACGCTCGAGCTAAGGAAATCTCACTCGAGTGAAGACACATTTTCACAGAGCTCACTCGAGCGCAAGAAGCCTCGCTCGAGCGAAGAGGCAAATTTCTGGGCAACAAAGTTTTAGAAAAACAAGCAACCAACCTATTCCAAACACACAACTACAACCTAATAACAAACATTAAGGGGAAGACAAGGGAAACAAGACGTGAACCACCATCCAAACCATATAAACCCGAGTTCGGAACACTACAAGAGACGGGTCAAAACCAGGGTCGCTATAATGAGAGCCATATAGATAGGGAGTGAGTGATCTACAGAGCTTTGTGGGTTGTGTGATATGAGCCCTCAAATTGTTTTCTTGTGGTTGAGCATTCAGGTTGATTTGATTTGTTCTAATTTGCTATTGATCTCTCTTAGGATTGGTTCTAACTATTTGTTTGCAGCTATGTTGTTAGCTAATTGTTTGCAGGTTTGGCTGGCCTCTTTTATGGAGTGTGTTGACTGATGTGAGCCATAAAGATAGGGAGTGAATGATATAGAGAGCTTTGTGGCCACTTTTAACTTTTTGAATTGTAGTGCTTTTTTTCTTGGTTGGTATATTGCCAAGGGGTGCCCCCTACCCCCAAAGGCCAATCTGTAGGCTAGACTAAAAGGTTAAGTATTCAAGTTTTGTTACAAGCAAGACTACTAATTCCCAGGCTTTGGCCTCCTATTGATCAGGAAAATAAATAAACAAAATAATGAGTCTAAGCATAAAATATTTTAAACAACAGAGCAAAATATTGATCAGAAAAGTTCTGAAAAATATTTTCTTTAACTTGGAGATCAAAATACTCTTTCTTGATTGAGAATTTTATAAGCGGATTTAATGGTATTTTTCATTTTTTATCTGTGTGTTGCTCTTGTTCTGTTGTTAAGTGTGTTTGCCTTTGTATCTGTGTGTTGCTCTGGTGTATCTCTGTTCTGTTCAGCTATTCTGGTGTATTTACTGTATCTACTGTTTTGTTCTTCTAATCTGGTGTATCTATGCTGGTCCTTCTTGTTTCTAGTGCATTTGATAATCTGGTGTCTCTGTGTTGTTACCTTGGTGCTTGTTCTGGTGCATCTGCTCTAGTGCTGCTTATTCTACTCTGGTGTATCTGTGCTGCTAGCACTGCTGTCTTGATAGCTATGCCCTAGTGTATCTGTGTATCTGTTGGTCCCTCATCAACATATTCTTGGTTTGGTGTTGTCATATGATTGCGTGAGCTGCTTAGTGCCAACCTAGTTAGGATTGGGCGGTGTCACTATGATGGATGTGAATTTATTTAATTTAATTGAATATATAGTCCTATATATAATGGAATGGCGAAAATGGATCCATATAGCTACCCTAATCGAGTTGCACACAAGGCTTGGTTTGATTATTATGTTATTATTATTGTTGCTATTATTGTTAAAATTATGTGATTTTCTACTTCTTATGCAGGGTGTAACTCTTATCATTCTCGTTCTTTCCCATTTTGATTGAAGGATTCAGTATATACTGGAAAAGTGCTCTTAATTGATTAAAGGTACTTGGTTCCAAAACTTTGCACCTTAAGTTGTTATCTGAACCCTTTACTTTCTTGTCTTCACTAGCCATTTTATATACAGGAGATTGTTATATTCTTAAAACAAGAGGTTCCATGATAAAAATGTAGGCTAAAGTGGATCATGGAAATGCTTATTTGCATGAAAATGATTTGCTCCGTGGTTGTGTTTGCATGCATAATTTTAATTTCAGTAACCTTTTTATCAAAGCTTATTCAAATAAAATTGCCTTCTCTACTACAAAAACTATGACAAGACAGGGATATATTGTATTATTTATCAAGCGAGTTCTAAATACCATTCTTTTTATAATTTGATGGATATTAAAACGACTATGTTTGATGATGAATAACAAATTTACATGGTTTATTAAAATGACTCATTTGTGTGACATGGTTGTTTAGCTCCAACTGATGACTGAAAAATAATAAATGGCTATGCATGAGGATGGGATACAAACTTGAGTAAAGTATTATTGATTTGGTGCTCTCTTATGGTTGTTTTGTTCTATCTGGTTATGTTAGAAGCGGTTTGATTTAATAAAATTTGTAAGTAATGCATCTCCTAGAAGTTGTAGAAGAAGCACACATGAAATATATTATAGAGGATGCTAATCTCTGGATTGATATCTTCACTTAAAAGGCTGTTATTTTTAAGTGACAATATAGCTTCTATGGGAGGACAGCTATGTTGTTTGATGCAAAAGGCTTGTGATCTTTGTAGATCATGTTGCGATGGCATTTGTGTAGTGGCATTATTAACAATTATTGGAAACTGGTTGTCTTTTTTGGTCTTCATTGTAACCATTGGACTTGGTTTCTTCAGTTGATAGCTCAAAACAACGTGATTTCATTTTACACTCGATTTTTATATCAATTTCCACAACTACTGTATAAGTGGTCTTCCTTTTTTTTAAAAAAAAAAATAAGAAAAATCTATTTATACTGTAACTTTGTTCATATATATATATTGAAGTTTTTAGCTGATTTTAGTCTTGTTCTTTCTTATGTTAGATGAACCATGCTCAATGACTATGGTAAACTAACTTAACTACTTGAAGTCAAATTATTTATTTTGTTGGTATTCGACCCCTCCTACTGGAACTTTTTGAGAAATATGTTTGTCTGAAGCATATTAGTAATTCATTCCAGTGAAAGGTTTTTCTCATCAATAAAGTTTTTTGGTTGATCAAAAAAAAAATTTAAAAAAAAATGTATCTTTTAATATAGTTATGTACGACACAATTGCTATGAAAGAAATAATTATAACTTTATTATCAAGTATGGCCCCTTCTAGTTGTAATTTTTACAATTGTTGCTCCTTGTATAGATCACTTATGCATCCATAGATCGCTTCCTAAATAAGACAACATGTTTTGGCCAGTACTTGCACTTGCATATCTATTAACTCTCTCTCTCTCTCACACACACACACACACACACACACTCACACTTGCACAAATATGCCAGTCAATGATTAACTGTTTTTTTTCTCTCATTTTTCAGAGCACTGAACAAGTACAAGGTGTCCTGAATCTTATTGACCTTACTGGTAGTGGGCGTCTCTCTAAAAGTGGATTTACTGGTGACCGGCTAAAGGAAACTCATGTACGTAATTTAGAGAGGGAAAAAAAGCTAATTGGGCTTTGTTTTAAAGTTGTCATTGATCAATAGAGGCTGTTATTAGATCCTCTTTTTTGCTGGTGGCTGATGGTTATTGCTTGTTGGTCTGCTGTAGCTGCTGGTTTGTTATTGCTACTGCTGCCCTGGTGATTGATGCTTGCTGGGTTGCTGCTGCTACAATGTTGTTGTGAGGCAGCTGCTACTAAATGCTGGTCTGCTGCATAAGTTTGTGGGTGATTGTCGTGCCGTTTTGCTTATCTTTGTTAGTTTCATGTTTTCATTTTGTTATCTATTGTTTCTACTATGTGTTCACAATTTGGATGTATTTGGGTATTTTAGTGAGTTTATCTTTTTAGATTTTATACACTGCTTCTAAAAGCAATATCATGCACATCAACTTTAGGTGATTTCATATCAATTTCATTAGTATGTAATAGTGGTGCCTGAGGGATGCCTCTTGTAAATCTGTAAATCTTATAAAAAAAAAATGAATTATTTTCAATCATTTTTGCCACTACAAATTTGTCATTGCCAAAAAGTAAAGCTTTCTCTACAAACTTGTTGGTAAATGTGTTGCCAAAAGTTTATTTTTGCCCACTCATATTGTGTTGCTAGAAGTGTATTTTTTGCCAATGTCAATTTGTTGTTGCCAAAAGTAATTTTTTATCGACAAACAATCGTCGGCAAATTAATGGCAACATTTACCAACGTAAATGTGTTGCCAAAAGTTTACTTTTGCCCACTCATATTGTGTTGCTAAAAGTGTATTTTTTGCCAAGGCTAATTTGTCGTTGCCAAAAGTAAAGCTTTATCGATAAACAAATCGTCGGCAAATGGCAACATTTACTAACATAAATGTGTCGCCAAATGTTTACTTTTGCCGACTCATATTTTATTGCTAAAAGTATATTTTTTTGCTCATGCAAATTTGTGTCGGGAAAAGTGCTACACAATCATCATATTTGAACTACTTTTACCAATACAAAGTAAATTATCGACGATGGATGAAGGCTTTTATCGACAACTATGTTCGTCGCTAAAGGCATTACTTTTACCAACGCAATAATAATTGCATTGGCAAAAACTTTCGTCGACTCACTTTTATCTACGGGTTGCCAACGTAGCTCTATGTGTCGGTGAAACTTTTTGATGACGAGTTTTTCTTTTTAGCAATATATTTTGTTGCGTTGCGAAAAATGTAATTTCTTGTAGTGTCTATAAGGTGTGTACAATATGCAGCTTGTTACATATTTTTATGATAATATTAGATATTTTATGACTAAAAAATATTTAGATAAAAAATAGGCACATGTTCAAATTTATCCATGCAGAAGAGTTTTTCTTTTATTATTATTATTATTATTATTATTATTATTATTATTATTATTATTCAATTTTATCATCTCTCTTCTTTTTTTATTCAATTATCTCCCTTCAATCCCACTTCTCTCTACAAATATAAGCAGTGTTCACATTACATAAATCATGACACGTATCAGATTGTCTCTTTATAGGAGACAAAAAATGGTAGGACTCAATATTTTAGCCAATAAAATCGATGTTGGACTACCATTTGAATTTACCTAGAGCAAACTATAATTTATCCCTTTTGTCATTGCTACTTCAAGTCCATTTTCTCTCACGCGTATGTACTCTGAAACTAATAATCACCTATCAATCTTCAATTTCCTCTCTGCAAAATGCAGCAGACCCAATCAATGCATATGAACAAGCTCCACAATTGCATATGGCCCGAATACTTTCTCATTAAATTACTGTTCAAACTTCTGATTCATAATTCAACAAGATAAATATTAAAGAATATCAATAACAATAACAACAACAACAACAAAAAGTCTAAAATCTAAACACCATAACATCGCTTTTGCTCATCAACTTTTAAGACCCACACTATAATATTCCCAACACTCACCTTGAGCCAAACACACTTCTAAGTTAAACTCCACTTAGGATATCAAAACCCAACTCCAAACTTGATAGTAGGTGTGACCAAACACCCCTTTCCAACTAAAACAAAATGCAGATTTTTTTTTTAGTTCATTGTCTTCATTCTTTTCTCTCTACATTCTCCTTCATTTTCCTTTATCTTCTTGGTGGCCAAACACCACACCTTTGCTCCACCCTTACACCACCACCTTAACCCACCATCTCCACCACCACTGGCCATCCTATCTCGCTGGAAAAAGGGTCCGGTCGACCACTCTTTCACTTCGTCCGAAAATAGCACAATAGAAGTACCAACTCTAGATTTTTCTTAATCTTTTGAAGAATCAAAGCTTGGGGTTTATTTTCTTGATGGATTAGAGACTTTTAATTGGTAAGAATCTTTCCCTAAAAAGTTTAGTTCAAGGTTTTACATATTTTGAGTTAGAGATGATAAATTTTTTTTTTTTTTTTTTTTTTTTTTAGACCTATTTTGATTTGGGGTTTGATTGTTGAGTTTTATACTCTCAATTAGTTTCTATGAATGTTTTACATGTAGAAAAATGATCAATTTGATGGTTGTTTTGGAGATTGAGATTCGGGTTAATCTAGGGTTTGAATGTGATGTAAAAATTGGGGATTTTGGTGTTAGAAAATTTATATGTTGAAATTGATTTGATAAATGGTGGATTGGGTATCTCTATGTTCTATGGAGGAATTTTATAAATGATTGAAGTGGTTTTACCTAAGTTGTTGAGTTTATGAAAATGTTGATTTTTGACTTTTGCAGTTAATTGATGGTGGTATTGTGCATAAAAATTGGTTGGATATTTAAAAAGTTAATAACTCAAAAATGTACAAAGTGTGGGGACATAATTTTTGAATGACAACACGTGGCCGAGGTGTCACCAAAGTGCCAGCCGAGGTGCCACGTCATGACGCCGAGATGATCTCAGCTAGGCCGAGGTTATCTACGAAGATACCGGAATCCGGGATAAGCGGATAAGGGACAAGAGTCCTAGAATGAGAGAGGACTTTAGTTTGGGTAAAGATAAGACTCTTAGAAAGTTTATCCCAATCCTACTGGGAGTCCAAGATTAGCAGTAATCCTAAGTCCATTGAAGTTAGGCTTCTATGGGGACTAGGTTTGTGTTGGCTATAAAAGAGAGGCACCCTCATGGGTCTAAGGTATGCTTTTTATGCCCTGAATAGTGAGTTAAGCACTTTTGCTATCTGTGAGAGATAACTGACTTGATCGTCGGAGTGCCCCCGGGTGGACGAACCACTGTCGGAATCTCTTCTTTCTGTGACAGGTTGTTTGGGTTTAATCTATTCTAGCAGTATTCTCCAACTAAGTGCTTGATTGGCAGTGTGGTCGGAAATTGACACATACAATTTGGCGCTGTCTGTGAGAAAGAAATGAGAATAGATAGCCAACGACAGACAGAAAGAGAAGGCTGGGGACGACACCCCTACTGAGAGTGGGAAACATATTGACCTTGACGTTGAAGAAGACAACTGCAATGAAGAGAATCGTGACAAGAATCACAGAGGAAAGAACGTCGGCCAAGAGGGCGGCGTACCGAAGAAATCAAACCGGAGTGGGTATTATAATGAGGACGACCTCCAGGAATGGAAATATAGATGACTACGGAGGGACGACGAGATGAAGGGAATGGTGGACCTGCAAACGGTCGTCAATTTCCTGATGCAGAGCAACGTCATAGAGCCACCGTTCCCGCTATAAGATACATCAATTCCAGCGGCCAAGAAAGGTACCCAAAAATGGGGGGCAGAAAACGGTTCCTGCAGTCCCTCAACATGGCGGGACCAAGGGACATTCTCACCGGCCTTCGCGGTAGGTCGGGCATAGAGAATCCCAGAAGACACGATCTCGGCCTAGATGATTAGGTCCAAGAAGAGAATAGCTCAGCCTAAAGTGAGCAGATCCCAGATTCCAGAAGACAAGATCTCGGCCTAGATGATTAAGTTCGAGAAGAGAAAACTCAGACTAAGTTAAAGACTTTTTATATAAGGTCCACAAAGGAGTAGGTGGAAGCCATGCAGAGGGCTGGAGAATGATGCTTGGGAGTTAAAATTTTCAAGCCAAGATTGGTTTAACACTTGTTGAAATTTTTAAGAAAAATTCACAAGTTGAAGCTAAACTGAGGTCATGTTTAACACTTGTTGAAATTTAAGAAAAATTTACAAGCTGAAGTTAAACTGAGGTCATGTTTAACATTTGTTGAAATTTTTAAGAAAAATTTACAAGTTGAAATTAAACTGAGGTCATGTTTAACACTTGTTGAAATTTAAGAAAAATTTACAAGTTGAAGTTAAACTGAGGTCATGTTTAACACTTGTTGAAATTTTGAAGAAAAATTTACAAGTTAAAGTTAAACCGAGGTCATGTTTAAAACTTGTTGAAATTTAAGAAAAATTTACAAGTTGAAGTTAAACTGAGGTCATGTTTAACACTTGTTGAAATTTTAAGAAAAATTTACAAGCTGAAATTAAACCGGGTTCATGATTAAAGAAAGGAATTATATAAGTTCCATCACCTCAGGATGTCGAAGTAATAGAACCTAGGGGGCAGTTGTGGGGACATAATTTTTGAATGACAACACGTGGCCAAGGTGTCACCGAAATGCCAGCCGAGGTGCCACGTGTCCTGGTCATGACGCCGAGATGATCTCGGCTAGGCCGAGGTTATTTACGAAGATACCGGAATCCGAGATAAGTAGATAAGGGATAAGAGTCCTAGAATGAGAGAGGACTTCAGTTTGGGTAAAGATAAGACTCTTAGAGAGTTTATCCCAATCCTACTGGGAGTTCAAGATTAGCAGTAATCCTAAGTCCATTGAAGCTAGGCTTCTATTGTTAGCTATAAAAGAGAGGCATCCTCATGGGTCTAAGGTATGCTTTTTATGCTCTGAATAGTGAGTTAAGCACTTTTGCTATCTGTGAGAGATAACTGACTTGATCGTCGGAGTGCACCCGGGTGGATGAACCACCGTCGGAATCTCTTCTTTCTGTGACAGGTTGTTCGGGTTTAATCTATTCTACCAGTATTCTCCAGCTGAGTGCTTGATTGGCAGTGTGGTCAGAAATTGACACACACACAAAGGATGGGTGTTGTGGAGATTGGATAAGTTGTTTGTTTGGGTGACTTGAAGTTGGAGGAGTTCTTTAGCTTGTCATTCCATAGCATGTCTTATTTAGGATCAATTTTGTAGATGTTGTAATTTTCACTGAAAGCTTTTTCCTAATTTTATATCCTATTTACTAATTGTTAGGATTGGAGGAAGGCGTCTCTACACCTCTTGGGAATTAATTCGTAGAGTTTCAAATTTACGCTTTTGCTATTTTGGAGGTAAATATACTTACCATGGAAATTACCTTACCTCTATCTTTATTATAAAGTTTGAAAATATTTTTGAATTAAAGGAAGTGAATGATACATTTCATCATGAATCATGATATATGTATAAAAAGAAAATCTATAAATCTATTGAGGCCACGGGTTGAGTTTAAATAAATATATGATTTCATTTGTAAAATGAAGCATTAAATTTTTATGAGAATTTATTTAGGTTGAGTTCTTCAAATTTTATGATGATGATGATTGAATGACAATGAAACGTTATGAGAGGGTATTTATTGTATTGATCATATAACCGAATATAGCCTTTGGGGCCACAGGGGCCAAATTGCTTTGGGGTCCTGTGGACCGAAATGTTTTAAAGACCATAGGGTCGTTGTACATAAGGGGTCCTGGGGACCGAAACATTGAAATGAGAATTGAAGTGCTACGGTGACATAAGTAATGTTCCTATGGTTATTGTGGGGATATATTTTCTGAGTACCAACATGTGGCAAGGTGATGCTGACGTGTCAGCCGAGGTGCCACGTGTCCTGGTCGTGACGCCGAGGTGATCTCGGCAAGGCCGAGGTTATCTCCGAAGATATCGGAATCCGAGATAAGTAGATAAGGGACAAGAGTCCTAGAATGAAAAGGGAACTCAACCTGGATGAGGGACAAGAGTCCTAGAATGAGAGAAGACTTCAGTTTGTATTAAGATAAGACTCTTAGAGAGTTTATCCTATTCTTACTGGGAGTCCAAGATTAACAATAATCCTGAGTCCATAGAAGTTAGGCTTCTATTGGGACTAGGTTTATGTTGGCTATAAAAGAGAAGCACCCCCATGGGTCTAAGGTATGCTTTTTATGCTCAAGCTTGTGAGTTGAATAATTGATTTATCTTTGAGAGATATTGAGTACTGACTTGATCGTCGGAGTACCCCCGGGTGGCGGACCACCACTGGAGTCTTCTCTTTCTGTTGCAGATTAGACAGGTGCCATCTATTCTGCCGGTGCTGTCCAGTTGGATACTAAGATTGCAGTGTGGTTAGATTTTCACCCACACAATTTGGTGCCGTTTGTGGGAAAGAAAGGAGAATAGATGGCCATCACCGTACAAGATCAACGTGTTGAAAACGACGAATTTAGCGAAGATGGAGAGTCTATCGACATAAACGGAATGAAGACCCTTCCAGAAGGGACGCGAAGACAGGGGGCATGAGCGCTCCCAAGGAGATGACATTCAAGTATAGAAGAACTTATCCTGAGTGAGCAGATCCCGGATTCCAGATCTTGGATACCGGATTCGAGAAGACATGATCTCAGCCTAGACAAGTAGGCCCGAGAAGACGAGAGCTCAGCCTAAGTGAGCAGATCTCGGATTCCAGATCCCGGATCCTAGAAGACATGATATCGGCCTAGATGAGTAGGTCCGAGAAGAGAAGAGCTCAACCTGAGTGAGCAGATCCAAGATTCTAGCAGACAAGATCTCGACACTTAAGTCCAAAAAGAGAAGAGCTCAGTGAGCAAATCTCAGATCCCAGAAGATAAAAAAGAAAACACACAAGGTTGAATTGCAGTTAGCCAGGTTGAAAACCTTTTATAAGGTTCGCAAAGAAGTATGTGGAAGCCATGCAGGGGGCAGAGAGAAGAAGAATATGTTTACCACTTGTTGAAATTTGTAGCAATTTACAAGTTGGTTAAACCGATATGATGTTTACCACTTGTTGAAATTTGTAGCAATTTACAAGTTGGTTAAACCGATACGATGTTTACCACTTGTTAAAATTTGTAGCAATTTACAAGTTGGTTAAACCGAGATGATGTTTACCACTTATTGAAATTTGTAGCAATTTACAAGTTGAAGTTAAACCGAGATGATGTTTAACACTTGTTGAAATTCTGTGTGAATTTACAAGTTGAAGTTAAACCGATGTGATATTTAACACTTGTTGAAATTCTGTGTGAATTTACATGTTGAAGTTAAACCGAGCTGATGTTTAACACTTGTTGAAATTCTATGTGAATTTACAAGTTGAAGTTAAATCGAGGTCATGTTTAACACTTGTTGAAATTCTGTGTGAATTTACAAGTTGAAGTTAAACTGATGTGATATTTAACACTTATTGAAATTCTATGTGAATTTACAAGTTGAAGTTAAACTGATGTGATATTTAACACTTATTGAAATTCTATGTGAATTTACAAGTTGAAGTTAAACCGAGATGATGTTTAACACTTGTTGAAATTCTGTGTCAATTTACAAGTTGAAGTTAAACCGAGGTGATGTTTAACACTTGTTGAAATTCTGTGTGAATTTATAGGTTGAAGTTAAACCGAGGTCATGTTTAACACTTGTTGAAATTCTGTGTGAATTTATAAGTTGAAGTTAAACCGATGTGATATTTAACACTTGTTGAAATTCTGTGTGAATTTACAAGTTGAAGTTAAACCGAGTTGATGTTTAACACTTGTTGAAATTCTATGTGAATTTACAAGTTGAAGTTAAACCGATGTGATATTTAACACTTGTTGAAATTCTATGTGAATTTACAAGTTGAAGTTAAACCGAGTTGATGTTTAACACTTGTTGAAATTCTATGTGAATTTACAAGTTGAAGTTAAACCGAGGTCATGTTTAACACTTGTTGAAATTCTGTGTGAATTTACAAGTTGAAGTTAAACCGAGATGATGTTTAACACTTGTTGAAATTCTGTGTGAATTTACAAGTTGAAGTTAAACCGAGGTCATGTTTAACACTTGTTGAAATTCTGTGTGAATTTACAAGTTGAAGTTAAACCGATGTGATATTTAACACTTATTGAAATTCTGTGTGAATTTACAAGTTGAAGTTAAACCGAGGTGATATTTAACACTTGTTGAAATTCTGTGTGAATTTACAAGTTGAAGTTAAACCGATGTGATATTTAACACTTGTTGAAATTCTGTGTGAATTTACAAGTTGAAGTTAAACCGAGGTGATATTTAACACTTGTTGAAATTCTGTGTGAATTTACAAGTTGAAGTTAAACCGATGTGATATTTAACACTTGTTGAAATTCTATGTGAATTTACAAGTTGAAGTTAAACCGAGTTGATGTTTAACACTTGTTGAAATTCTATGTGAATTTACAAGTTGAAGTTAAACCGAGGTCATGTTTAACACTTGTTGAAATTCTGTGTGAATTTACAAGTTGAAGTTAAACCGAGATGATGTTTAACACTTGTTGAAATTCTGTGTGAATTTACAAGTTGAAGATAAACCGAGGTCATGTTTAACACTTGTTGAAATTCTGTGTGAATTTACAAGTTGAAGTTAAACCGATGTGATATTTAACACTTGTTGAAATTCTGTGTGAATTTACAAGTTGAAGTTAAACCGAGGTGATATTTAACACTTGTTGAAATTCTGTGTGAATTTACAAGTTGAAGTTAAACCGATGTGATATTTAACACTTGTTGAAATTCTGTGTGAATTTACAAGTTGAAGTTAAACCGAGGTGATATTTAACACTTGTTGAAATTCTGTGTGAATTTACAAGTTGAAGTTAAACTGAGGTCGTATCGAAAGGAAAATGGTTTAACACTTGTCGAAATTTTGAGAAAAATTTACAAGCTAAAGTTAAGCCGAGGTTATGATAAAGGAAGATGGTTTAACACTTCTTGAAATTTTGAGAAAAATTTACAAGCTGAAGTTAAGCCGAGGTTATGATAAAAGATGATGGTTAAACACTTGTTGAAATTTTTGAGAAAAATTTACAAGTTAAAGTCAAGCTCAAGCAATATCTGCGTACTTGCCGAGACTACCAGGTTGTCAAAACTTGAAATATGGAAAACTGAAGTCCTGATAGAAGACATTGAGAAAGTGACAAGTCCTAAGCAACACTTGTGAAAGTATTTGTTACCATATTTTCAAGTGTTAGGACAAGATGAGCAAGATTAGAAGTTGTGACAAAGGTATTTTATCCGAAGAGATTGCACAGTCAAGGTGTACTTTGAAGACATGCAAATTATTCTAAGTATAGAATCGTACAAGAGCAGAAAAAAGAAGACATACATTCAAAGAAGAAATCAGAGAAATGCATTTAAAGAAGAAAGAAGGCACTTCGGCCTGAATATTGAAAAATAAATTATTCAGGCTACAAAAATGGCACGTCGGCCGGATTAAAAGAATACAAAGACGGACAAAGTACAAGGTACAAGGAGTAAAAGAAGGAAACAAAACTACTCGGCATCAATGACAGGATATAGAAGACAGTTGGGAAGACTTCTCAGCAGCCTTCTCGGCCTCGAGCTTAGCATCGATCTCCCGAAGAGTTTGATCAAGGCTCTTCTCGGCGATTGGCACCTCGGAGTTTGAAGGCAAGGATTGAAAGCAAGAATCTGGAAAAAGACACAGAAAACAAAAACAAGAATGTAATTCGTAATCAAGAATGGTGATGAAGCTATCAGGAAATCAAGACAAAAAGATTGCACAGGTGTGTCAAGCCAAGAACAGTGGCAGAAATCAACAGACATGTGAACAGTGTGTATTCAAGAAGATGGTTTGGAAACAACGGGTAAAACAGCAATGATGATTAACAATGAAGCAAAGCTTCTTGGAAAGCAACAAGAAATAAAACCAGGAGGAACAGTGGCTTACCAAAAAGAGGGAAGGCGGAATGAGAATTGTCGAAGTCTGACGACAATGACAGAATGACGTAAGCTTCACCGGAGGAGAGGAACGAAGACAGTTGCAGAAGCTTGAAAGCTTGGAACAATGACGGAATAAAGCAAAAGAGCTAGAAAGAGAAAAAGCCAGAGGATTGAATGAAAAAAGAGAAAAATAGTCAAGAAGACGACAAAGTTCAAGAATAAAGCCAAGTGCACAGGCACTAAGTAAGTATGTGAAGAATAAGAAAGTAATGACCCAGACACGATGTTAGCAACAGAAAGCAGATATGACAAGAACAGTGCCAGACATTCAAACAATTCAAAACTTAAAGACAGACGAAAATAGAAGGCAACAGATGGCAAGTAAACAGATTCAGAAGAGTTATGAAAGATTGAGCTTAATAGCAAGTAAAGAGTTTATGAACCTACCAAGTGAAATGAACGCCGATATGAAAATCGCCGGAGTCAAATAGATGACTGGAAATCGGGAACTCACCAGAGAGTGTGAGTGGAGCAGTCGCAAAGCTCTTGGAGTTTACGAATTAATGGAACCAGAACCTCGGCTAGGAGGTGCGATTTCAAGCAGCTTGGAAAGCATGAAACTTGATTCTTGACACCAGTGGACAGCAAAGTCCAGGGAACTTTGAGGTCGGCGAGTTTGATCTCGGACAGAGGGGCACAGATGAACGAACAGTGTAGGTTCCATCACCTCAGAATGCCAAGGTAATAGAACCTAGGGGGCAGTTGTGGGGATATATTTTCTGAGTACCAACACGTAGCAAGGTGACGCTGACGTGTCAGCCGAGGTGCCACGTGTCCTGGTCGTGACGCCGAGGTGATCTCGGCAAGGCCGAGGTTATCTCCGAAGATATCGGAATCCGAGATAAGTGGATAAGGGACAAGAGTCCTAGAATGAAAAGGGAACTCAACCTGGATGAGGGACAAGAGTCCTAGAATGAGAGAAGACTTCAGTTTGTATTAAGATAAGACTCTTAGAGAGTTTATCCTATTCTTACTGGGAGTCCAAGATTAGCAGTAATCCTGAGTCCATAGAAGTTAGGCTTCTATTGGGACTAGGTTTATGTTGGCTATAAAAGAGAAGCACCCCCATGGGTCTAAGGTATGCTTTTTATGCTCAAGCTTGTGAGTTGAATAATTGATTTATCTTTAAGAGATATTGAGTACTGACTTGATCGTCGGAGTACCCCCGGGTAGCGGACCACCACCGGAGTCTTCTCTTTCTGTTGCAGATTAGACAGGTGCCATCTATTCTGCCGGTGCTCTCCAGCTAGATACTAAGATTGCAATGTGGTTAGATTTTCACCCACACAGTTATGTTTTGGATAACGGTACCGTCACCACCTAAGTCGCAAGGTAACGCGACCCTAAGGCTATGTAGTGGTTCGTGTGATGGACATGAAATCTTAAAGTATTGAAAATTTGTATTTTTGTTTACTTTCATTATTCAAATGTATTTTTTTTTTCTACCTTCTGAGATTCCTTAGAAAAATCTTGATAACGGTTTATGCAATTTTTATTTTTATTTTTATTTTTTTATTTTGTATAAATTCCAATCCAATTAAGCTCTTATGTTTATTATCTTTATTTTGAACCCAATTGGAAGGAGCAAGTTTTATAATTCCATGGTATTGGTTGGGTTTTAGCTCATTCTTTTTAAATAAATTTTTTTTTTTTTTCAGATTCCTAGACTTTTATGTGGCTTGCCTTAACTTGGAAGATTAGAATTTTTGAAGGATCAAATGTGGGCATCTTGTAGTTGAGGTTTTGCTTAGGGTCGTTCTAAAATGTATCCTTTTTTTTTCTTTTTTTTTTTTTTTTTTTTCATTAAGGAGGTTGATTGTAAATATTTGTTTTATGAAGTTGGATGTATTCATAGATTCGTAAATAGTATGTTTTATTTTTAGAAGTGATGCTTGGGAACTGTCTTGTAGCATGATGATATTTTTGTCTTTGAATGGATCATCTCATATATGTTAGCCAATTGAAAGGTTTTATGCACTATTGATGATGTGATGATGTGATATAAGAATTATACAGGCAGGGGCGGAGCTATTATGGGGCTAGGGGGGTCACGTGCCCCCCCTGGGTTTTGCATTTTTTTTTTTTTTAAAGCAAACATAAAAAAAATATTTTAAATAAAAAAAATTATAAAAATATTATTTTAAATGTCAATGACATTTTTAAAATAATAATAATAATAATAATGGTTATTTTGATTGAAAATAAAGTGATTACGATATTATTATCTATAGAAATTTCAATGTAATGGTGATGTTTATCACTATTGACATGCAAATATAATTAATCTTAATGAAAATATAGAATTTATTGAATTATTAGTTACATTTGACATGTAGCGTTCATTCTCTATGTGTTTTTTTACTATTGATTGGTGATATCACATGTTAATGATGATGTAGTATAACTATTATATTGAATTTTTATGCATATTTTGTATAAAAAAAATTACTTTATCATTATATTATTTATTTTAAAACTTTATATCCATGACTTTTTTTAATATTGTACACGATACACTAATTACAAATAATATTTAGCTTATTTATTAGTTCTAGTTTTCAGAAAACAGTTTTCAAAAAATTCTATATTTTTATTTACCGTATTTTAATGTTTTCAATAATTTTTTTAAATTTTTAGACACACCGAACATAAATATACCTAAAAAGTATAATATTTGTGAAAAAAATCTTTAAAAAATACACTAGGGCTTCTTTGGGATGATCTAAATAAGTGCATTTTTTGACTTTTTATAAAATATGGGTTTGGTTTGAAGTGATGTGGTAGAGAGGTGATGTGATTTAAATAAGATGATGTGACTCAAATAGGATAGTGACTTTTTGACTTTTTAACTTTTTTGTGTTATGCCAAACTTAGCCTAAATAGCAAAACATTTAAAAATAATATGAAAATTCAGTACATTTTACGTATTTTTGTGTATTTATTAATTTTTTTAAAAATATTTTTTCACAAATATTTTACTATTTGGATACATATCTAAGTAATGTGCATCTAAAAAAGTAAAAAAATTGTTTAAAATTTAAAAAATATTCACTAAAACTAAAAAAATACGAAAAATAAAAAAACTTAGTTTTCAAAAAAGTAAATTCAGAAAATTAAAACCAAACACACTGATTAATTTTTTTAACTTTCTTGAAGTTAATGGTAAAATTTTATGTTAAATATTTTTATAAAAAAATTTAATATTGTAATTAATAAGTGTCCCCTCTGCTTTAATTTCCTGGCTCCGCCACTGTATACAGGTGATTGTTATGTACAGATGCTACAGTGTTTGAAATGTACCCTCTTGGCGGGGTTTTGCCTTGCAAAGATTGGGTCGTTACACACACTCACTGTCTTCTTCAATTGATTCCTTGTGGTTAACTTGTTTGATGACATCTTGAATCAACAATCTCACATTCAAGTAGGAAGAACCCCCCTCTTCCATTGCCTTTTTTGCCATCTCCCCAAGCACTCTCGCTCTTCTCCTTCTCTCTTCCCCTTCTATTCCTTCACCCATTATTTCCTCCACAGCTTCCCTAACTACCTCTCTCTTCACCAACACCGTACACTTGTCTTCCGCAAACATGTGCCCAATTGCTTGAGCCCCAACACTCACTCCGGCCTCAAAAACCTGCACAATCAGCTTCTCATTAAAAAATTGGTCTGCGAACATGGGCCAAGTTATCATCGGCACACCCACACAAACGCCTTCCAATGTCGAATTCCACCCACAGTGTGTCAAAAATGCCCCCACCGCTGGGTGCGACAATATGAGTACTTGCGGTGCCCACCCTCGGATCACAAGGCCTTTCCTTTTTACTCTTTCCTCAAATCCATCTTCTTCCACCCACTTCTCTGCTGCTTTGGCTCCGCCTCTTATGACCCACACAAACGGGCGTTTCGACGCTTCCAAGCCTAAACCAATCTCGATTAACTGAAGAGGTGAGAGGCGGCCGATGCTTCCAAGGCATGCGTAGGCCACCGATCCTGGCTCTTGTTCATCGAGCCACTTCAAACACTGGTTTTCGTCAATGGCAGCCTTGTTTCCCCTTTGAGCCTTGTCCAAGTTGTCTTTATTGCATAACGATAGTGGTCCAATGCACCTCCTTTCACCTTTCGACACCCGTCCACGTATCTCGGTTCCAGCTCTTCGAAACTGTTAATCACCACCCCAGATGCTTCGGCTTCCGCGGCTTGTATTTTCTCCCGGAAGTCTTGCACGACCAATAATGAACCTGGATTGATTGATTGGGGCAACTGAGATTTTGTTAGCTGAATTTTGTCAGGCAAGCCCGGGAGCTCGAACGGTTCTGACTCGGACACACTCTCATGAACTTTTGTGATACGTAAATTGTGTGTGCATAAAAGAGTGAAGCAGTTCATTCCATCAAAAATAATTCTCGGAATTTGGAACTTGCGAGCAGTGTCGGCTACCCATGGAATACTTTTGTCAGCTATTATGCAACTTGGAGACGGCTCGAGCGTTTCAAACAACTGCTCGAATGGTTCTTGCAACAAGCAGATGACAACGTTGAAATTTCTTAGTAGGTCTAGAGAGGGCACGGTTTCTACCGTTTCGCACCTCTCCGGCAGGGCAGCCTCTACGGACGGGAACCGGAGAGAGAGAAGGCGGAGGGGGAGTCCGGATTCAATTGCACGGTTGATGATTGGGTTGAATCTGGAAGCAATGAGAGGGGTGGTGACGACGGTGACAGTCACACCGTGTTGTGCCAATAATTTGGCCACGTCAATCATGGGTATGAAGTGGCCTGGGGCCATTAGAGGTACTAAAACGAAGTGAAGGTGGTTATTTTGGGAAGCCATTGTAGCTGTTGCTGTTGCTGTTGCTGTTGGTGTTAGTGTTGGTAGTGGTGGTGGTGGTTGAAATGGATGGCCATCCGTGGCTTTAAGGGTGGTAGTGACGTAATGGCCTACATCAGCGTTGAAATTTCATACATAAAAATCTATTAACCGGCCAATGCATGCATGGCCTTATCTCCATCATTCTTTTACCTTATCTCATTTGAATTTTGTGAAACTTACAGTCATTAAATTTAATTGGTCTAAAAATTATTAGGCCTCGTTTGGTAGAGCTGGGGGAAAGTGATTATAATTTATAGTCTAATAGCTTATAGCTTATAGCTGTGAATATAAACTGATTTTTGACTTATAAATTAAACTTCTCCTACCCCACTTAAAAAATAAGTTGATTTTTAACTTACAAAAAGCTATAAGCTATATTGTAAAGCTGAACCAAATACATTAAAATAGCTTAAATTAAGCTAAAAGCTGAAATAAGCTGGAAATAAGTCCTACCAAACAGAGCCTAGATATGGTTACAGTATATGTGATGTCATTTATGTAATAATTTTGTTATAAAAGAGAACGGAAAAATTACCGTTTGGTGATAATATAAAAAATATATTTAATTTTAATTATTAATATTTATAAAATTTATCACATATTTATAATTATTTTTTAAAATCTCCATTGACATGAATTTCTTTAAAAGAGAAATCACAATAATTCATTATCTACTTAATAAAGGTATGTTGTCATGTCCCAGTCGTAGAATTGACGACAAATGAGAAATTACAGCAAATATTGAGAAATCATTTGGAAACTAATAAAAATAATTTAAAAGTCAAAAAATTATAATAAAAAATTTAAAAGCCAATACATATTCAAAAGTCAAAGATTTCTTTCCATTCATTTCATTATTTATGCATCTTTTCGTTAAAAAAAAAAATAAATAAATAAATAAAATAAAATCGTAAATATATTTTTTTATCTCATATTTTAAGTAAAAAATCAAAAGCCATTGAAAAAGCATGTTCCTAAATGACCAGTAAATCCTCCATTATCACTTAACTAACTAATAATACAGAGAAGCCATCATGTTTTAATAAAAAATTTGTTACATGGTTAGTTTGAAATGCTGCATAAATAATGTTTACATAATGTTTCGAGAATACTCACTATGGTATGGTCGTTCATATATTTAAGGGTTAATTATACTTTGTCCCTTTTATGTTTAGTCATTTTTTTCACTTTGACATTTAAATTTTTTTTCCTAATTTGGCTTTTTATGTTTCAAATTTTTCTTAGTTTACTCATAAAGTTCATTTCTGTTCAAAATTAGATAGAAACGTCACAATAATTGTCACATAATATAAATAATATATATTATTATATTGAAATTTAAGTTTATGACAGTGATATAAGTCATACATAATAAAATATTTTTATATCATGTGATAGTCAATATGTCATTTTTTGTTTAATTTTTAATATAAATTTGTTTTAGAAGTAAAGTAGAAAAAACTTGAAACAAGAATAATCAAAGTGAAAAAATAAAATAAAATTTAAGGGCCAAAATAAGAAAGTGGCGAAACACAAAAATAAAAAATAAAATGGCAAAAAAAAAAAAAAAATTAACCTTCTTTTATTTTATTTTATTTTTTATAGAAATTAAAGCAATTTATTAAAGAAAAAGAAAGGGACAAAGTACAAAAAAGCTGGGGTAGAAGTTTCATCATTGTCACTACAGTATATCTCAATTATGGTATGGCAAAAGAAAGCCTTTACGCCCCTGCGGGTAGTTTACTGGTTAGAGATCGATTTCAGAATGCTCTCATCTGATTACGATCCTCTATTGTTTCTTGATGTGACGTCTTTATACGTTGTTGTCTAAAGTAATATTTTAGATGCTTCCCAATATTGCTTGTACTCAAGTTGCAAAAACTCATATACTTTGTTATTATTCGTTATTCAGATGCTACATGTGAAGCTAGAAAAAAGGTGGAGCAATAAGTCTTTTGACAAGGTTTTAGAGATACAAAGGCGATTCCTACAAGAAGGCCATGTGGTGCCAGAGTTAATTCATGAGTGCAAGAAGTTACTACGTGACTTGGACTTGGGATACGAGCCCATCGATGCATGTAAACATGATTGTGTACTAATTTGGTAAGAGAATGCTCACTTGGAAAAATGTCCCGCATGTCAAGCATCTAGGTACAGAGTAAATGATAGCAATGGTAAGAAGATCCCTCACAAGATATTACATTACTTGCCATTGACACCTAGGTTGAGAAGATTGTACATTTCTTGCCAACATTAATAAGTAGAATTGTTTGCTTGACATGTAAGAACCATTTATCAAGTTTCGGAGGCCTCAAGGAACATTGAGGACTCCACTACACAAGGTAATAAGAGATTGGTGCAAGAAATATTTAGGGCGAAAACAAATTGCATTGAGAAATAAGAAGCATAAATAATGTAACAACGTGATGATCAGGTTTATATGATGGCTTGCATTTTATTTGAGAAAGGCATGCAGAGGAATGATTGACCTAGTAAAGTAACACAAATATCAAAATATTGACAAGTGTTGCTAACATCAGATAAAATGCACAACTAATTAAAGCATTTTAAAACAGGTCAAATTACACTACAGATGGAAAAGTATTTCTAGCACCCTGAGTATTGCATGACCTAAAGCTTTGGACTAAAGTTGCAAGTTATGCATTACATTTGAGTGCATTTAGTAGTTCTACACAGTAATTTTGTCTTCCTTTGAATTTGAAGCAGACCCATCCTTGAACATTGCTACTTGTATTCGTGGGCCAAATGTGAGTCTCACCCTCTCTCATGCAATTGTGCATTTCTGATTGTGTTGCCTAGCATGTGCTTGTTCTTTTATAAGGGGTATTGTATGGTCATATCTAGGGGTTATAGTGCTTGTGAATTTTGGGGTTTTGGTTGTGAAGTTTTGGAAAGTTAGGGTTTGATGCTACTTTTGGAATATAAATTGCAATTTTACATTTAAATTTTTGGGCACTTTGATAAATAACGAAAACCGTTTAACAACTTTTAAACGAGGAAAACTGTAACAGTTTTGATAATGTGATGAATGAGAAAAGCTATTTAGCAATCAATCTAGGAAAATGCTAGAGACCCCAAATAATCTATCAAATGATTTACCAAGCCTCTCACATGGTGTGGGACTCACACAAACCCACATGTGTGTGGGTCCCACACCCATGTGAGAAGTTTGGTAAAACATTTGGTAGATTATTTGGGGCGTCTAGCATTACTTATCAATCTATGTATCTATTATATTATATAAATCCACAACTCACTTGGTATGAACTATGTTACCTAATTTTGATAACCGAAAATAACCCCAACAAACAGTACTAGATTTTTTCTAAATATTTATTTACTTTAAGGATTAAAAAGAACAATAAACCAATAAAAACTGATGTATGCAATTTGCCCATCACTCTCTACTCTAACCATGATCTTCCTGCTCATTTCAATTACACACGTTTGTGTGCTTAGGTATTCTAGTTATTGAATGTGACAGTTACTAAAAGTGGAGGGCATTTTTTGGTAAAGGAAAATGCGTAACAGGGTTCACCCCGAATGGGCCGTTCGCTTTATATAATAGAACAAATAGAAAAAATAGAACAGAAGAATAAATAGAATGGGTATAGTATCATTATCTGTAGATCAGCTTGCTTGCCTTCAAAGTGGATGAAATGAAACTGAAAGTTGAAAACCTTTAGTTTGTGGTTGTTTGGTTTTGATGGCCAAATCAACCAAGTGTTGTGCAAATAATTGGGTAAATTAATTTAATTTAATTTTTCACGATCTTGAAAATTATAGAGCATGAATATGGGGATGATATTTTTGAACTACTTTTAATATGTAATTTTTAGAGATTATGCTAATAGATTCATTCATTATCTTCTCTATGCTTTAGCGTAAAGTTTTATTTTTAGCTTTACACGCGCTACCACACACCCATTAATAAAAGCACAGCTTCATTATCTATTTTGCATTACATCAGATTTCAAATTTCTACTGTTTTGACTTTTATTTGGAAAATGCAAAAGTCAAGGTTGGAAATGGGGAGATAATTCATTTATGGACTGATAAGTGGTGGAGTAGTAGTAGGCTCAGTGAAGAGTTTCCAAGATTGTTTAGCTTATCTGTGGAAAATGAAGGCTCTCTGATGCAGTACAATCGGAGTAGGGACAACATAGGGGAATGGAATCTGGTATTTAGAAAAGGGCTACAAGCATGGAAAGAGGTAAAGGTCAATAGGTTGTGTGAGTGGCTAAGTGGTCGTATATATACAAAGTTCATGGTAGAAAATTGTTAAGATGAAAGCTAATGAATTCACCAATATCAAATTCAAGAACTTCAGGTGGTGAGGTTACAAGATAAAACAATCCAGATGAATCTTTACTATTAAAGGCCTAGATTTCATAAAGGTTATAGGTATATGTATCTCGATCTGAGGGTGAAGATCTCAAATATGGTAAACCTAACGATAAGATTCTAAGAAGCAGAAAGCATCTTCTTGAGAGAGAGCATCGTAGAAGATCCACGCGGCTTGTCCGTAAGGTTTAAGTTTGTTTTTAGTGAAAATTATGTTTGATCATGCAAGTAAAAAAGGTCGTTTGTTTAGGTAGCATTATTATATAGATATAGATTGTTATATGTGAATAATTTTAAATCTAAATAGGCTAATGATTGGCATATTAAGGAGTGGTCTCTTCCTCTTTCTATTATACAATCAAATAGCTAACACTGCTACAGGTATATTAAAGGTGGCAGGGGATTTTGCTGGTCCTCATATTGTTGATCTGATTTGATCAAATTTGTTGCTGTTCTCAGTTGGATTTGGCAGTGCAAGGATTTTATATGTTATTCTGTAAGCTAACTGTTGTAGGTTTGGCTGGCCTAATTTAGGAAAGTGTGTTGAGTGATGAGAGCTATATAGATAGGGAGTGAGTGATCTACAGAGCTTTGTGGGTTATATGATATGAGCCCGCAAATGGTTTTCGTATGGTTGAGCATGCAGGTTGATTTGATTTGTTGTTCTAATTTGTTGTTGATCTCTCTTAGGATTTGTTCTAACTATTTGTTTGCAGCCATGCTATTAGCTAACTATCTGCAAGTTTGGCTGGCCTCTTTTATGGAGTATGCTGAGTGATGTAAGCCATAAAGATAGGGAGTGAGTGATATAAAGAGCTTTGTGGCCTCTTTTAACTTTTTGATTTGTAGTGTTTTTCTTCTTGGTTGGTATATTGCCAAAGGGTGCCCTCTATCCCCAAAGGCCAATCTGTAGGCTAGACTAAAAGGTTAAGTATTCAAGTTTTGTTACAGGCAAGACTACTAATTCCCAGGCTATGGCCTCCTATTGATCCGGAAAATAAATAAACATAATAATGAGTCTAAGCATAAAATATTTTAAACAACAAAGCAAAATATTGATTAGAAAAGTTCTGATCAATGTTTTCCCTAACTTAGAAATCAAAATACTCTTTCTTGATTGAGAATTTTATTTGTGGATTTAATGATATTTTTCATTTTTTATCTGTGTGTTACTCTTGTTCTGTTGTTAAATGTGTTTGCCTCTATATCTATGTGTTGCTCTAGTGTATCTCTGTTTTGTTCGGCTGTTTTGGTGTATCTACTGTTCTGTTCTACTAATCTGGTGTATCTGTGCTGGTGCTGTTTGTTTCTGGTGCATTTGATAATCTGGTGTCTCTGTGCTGTTACCTTGCTTGTTCTGGTGCATCTGCTCTGGTACTGCTTGTTCTACTCTAGTGTATATGTGCTGCTAGCACTGTTGTCCTCATAGTTATGCTCTAGTGTATCTGTGTATCTGTTGGTCCCTCATCAACATATTCTTGGTTTGGTGTTGTCATATGATTGTGTGAGTTGCTTAGTGACAACCTAGTTGAGATTGGGCGGTTTCACTATGATGGATGTGAATTTATTTAATTTAATTGAATATATAGTCTTATATGGAATGGAATGGCAAAAATGGATCCATATAGCTGCCCCAATCGAGTTGGACACAAGGCTTGGTTTGATTATTACGTTATTATTATTGTTGCTATTATTGTTAAAATTATGTGATTTTCTATTTCTTATGCAGGGTGTAACTCTTATCATTCTCATGATACATACCTTCTTTTCCATTTCGTATGAAGGATTCAGTATATACTGGAAAAGTGCTCTTAATCGATTAAAGGTACTTGGTTCCAAAACTTTGCACCTAAAGTTGTTATCAGAACCCTTTACTTTCTTGTCTTCACTAGCCATTTTATATACAGGAGATTGTTATATTCTCAAAATAAAAGGTTCCATGATAAAAATGTAAGCTAAAGTGGATCATGGAAATGCTTATTTGCATGACAATGATTTGTTCCTTGGTTGTGTTTCCGTGCATAATTTTAATTTCAATAACCTTTTTATCAAAGCTGATTCAAATAAAATTGCCTTGTCTACTACAAAAACTATGACAAGACAGGGATAAATTGTATTATATTTCAAGTGAGTTCTAAATACCATTCTTTTTTATAATTTGATGGATCTTAAAACAACTATGTTTGATGATGAATAACAAATTTACATGGTTTATTAAAATGACTCATTTGCGTGACATGGTTGCTTAGCTCCAACTAATGACTGAAAAATAATAAATGGCTATGCTTGAGGATGGGATACAAACTTGAGTAAAGTATTGTTGATTTGTTGTTCTCTTATGGTTGTTTTGTTCTATCTGGTTATGTTAGAAGGGGTTTGATTTAATAAAATCTGTAAGTTATGCATCTCCCAGAAGTTGTAGAGGAAGCACACATGAAATATATTACAAAGGATGCTAATCTCCGGATTGATATCTTCACTTAAAAATGCTGCTAGTTTTAAGTGACAATATAGCTTCTATGGGAGGACAGCTATGTTGTTTGATGCAAAAGGCTTGTGATCTTTGTAGATCATGTTGCGATGGCATCTATGTAGTGGCATTATTAACAATTATTGGAAACTGGCTGTCTTTTTTGGTCTTTATTGTAACCGTTGGACTTGCTTTCTTCAGTTGATAGCTCAAAACAACGCGATTTCATTTTACACTCGATTTTTATATCAATTTCCACAACTACTGTATAAGTGATCTTCCTTTTAAAAAATAAAAAATAAAAAAAATCTATTTATACTGTAACTTTGTTCATATATATATATATATATATTTTGAAGTTTTCAACTAATTTTAGTCTTGTTCTTCCTTATGTTAGATGAACCATGCTTAATGACTATGGTAAACTAACTTAACAACTTGAAGTCAAATTATTTATTTTGTTGGTGTTCGACCCCTCCTACTGGAACTTTTTGAGAAATATGTTTGTCTGAAGCATATTAGTAATTCATTCCAGTGAAAGGTTTTTCTTATCAATAAAGTTTTTTGGTTGATCAAAAAAAAAAAATGTATCTTTTAATATAGTTATGTACGATACAGTTGCTATGGAAGAAATAATTATAACTTTATTATCAAGTATGGCCCCGTCTAGTTATAATTTTTGCAATTGTTGCTCATTCTATAGATCACTTATGCATCCATAGATTACTTCCTAAATAAGACAGCATATTTTGGCCAGTACTTGCACTTGCATATCTATTAACTTACACACACACGCACGCACAATACGCCAGTCAATGATTAACTGTTTTTCTTCTCTCATTTTTCAGAGCACTGAACAAGTACAAGGTGTCCTGAATCTTATTGACCTTGCTTGTAGTGAGCGTCTCTCTAAGAGTGGATTTACTGGTGACCGGTTGAAGCAAACTCATGTACGTAATTTGGAGAGGGAAAAAAAAGCTAATTGGGCTTTGTTTTAAAGTTGTCATTGATCAATGGAGGCTGCTATTAGATCCTCATTTTTGCTGGTGGCTGGTCTACTGCTGCTACTGGTTTGTTATTGCTGCTGCTGCTGCTGCTACTACCCTAGTGGCTGATGCTTGCTGGGCAACTACTGCTAAAATGTTGCTGTGAGACAGCTGCTACTAATGCTGGTCTGCTACATAAGTTTGTGGGTGATTGTCGTGCCGTTTTGCTTATCTTTGTTAGTTTCATGTTTTCATTTTGTTATTTGTTGTTTCTACTGTGGGTTCACAATTTGAAAGTATTTGGGTATTTTAGTGAGTTTACCCTTTTAGGTTTTATACAATGCTTCTAAAAACAGTATCAGCAGTGTTTTTTTGCCCGCACATCAACTTTAGGTGATTTCATATCAATGTCATTAGTTTGTAATAGTGGTGCCTGAGGAATGCCTCTTGTAAATCTGATAAAAAAAAATAAGAATTATTTTCAATTATTTTTGCCGCTGCAAATTTGTCATTACCAAAAAGTAAGGCTTTCTCTACAAACTTGTTGGTAAATGTATTGCCAAAAGTTTATTCTTACCCACTCATATTGCAGTTGGCAAGAAA